>JAJQQW010000002.1:1903952-1951452 GCA_025583905.1 Ia io | reverse complement strand
GCGGAGGGTACGCCTTGAATCGAGTTCTGCGGACTCGGCGACTGCGTGGGTCAAGGTTACAGAAGGACTGCTTGGCCAGCGTGGCCCAGTGGTCGAGCGTCGACCTAAGACCCAGGAGGCCACGGTTCAATTCCCGGTCAGGGCACGTGCCCGGGCTGCGGGCTCGATCTCCAGTGGGCTGTAGCAGGCAGCCAATCGACGTTTCTCTTTCATCATTGATGTTTCTCTCTCCCTCCCTTCTTCTCTCTCTAAAACCAATGAGCGTAAATGGTATAAGCCCTTGACAAAGTAAAACCAACGCGACAATGAATAAAAAAGCTTGGGGTTTTGATTGGGATTGTGTGAAACCTATAGACTAGGGGTGGGCAAACTTTCTTAAAGCACCAGATGGTAAATAACAGTATTTTAGGCAACAAGTAATCAACTCTGCCATTGAAGCTCAAAACATCCATAACAAGACATAAACTAAAGGGCATGACTGCATTCCCATAAAACGTTACTTACAAAAGCAGGCAACCAGCCCGAGGGCCATAATTTGCCAGCCCTTCCGATAGATCGATCGAGCGAAGAGAGACATCTTAACAATATTGTCTCTTCCGATCCATGAATATGGTATGTCTCTTTAGTTATGTGGCTCTGTAGTTTCGCTCAGAAGTGTTTTGAGTTTTTGTGTACAGGTCTTGCAAAGTGGTGAGAGCCGACTTCTCGTTTCCTTCCCAAGTTTAGGGGGATGCGCCCACCACCGTTAAGGACAATGGTATCTGCTGGTTCACCGATGCCCTTTACCAAACAGAGGACTCTGCCGTCTCGTGTTAGTCTGCCGGGAGCTCTCACCATGAATGCGTGTCGAAGAGTGGATGTTGCAGGATGGTTTTCTGCCTCTGCTAACATAACCACAAAGCAACGTTCTTCGTAGTCTGGGAGTGGGATTACATGGGTTGGTTCTCAAACCTTGAACCAGCCGTGCATTTCTGGACGAACCCCACTCGTCTGGCGATGTCGGGTTTAAACTCAACTTGCTGACACTTGGGTGAGCGTCGGTCTGCCAAAGGCGGGTTCTGGCTCACGTTCAAAACGTTGGCCTGGCTTTCTTTCTTTCTTTTTTTTTTTTTTAAATATATATTTTATTGATTTTTTTACAGAGAGGAAGAGAGAGGGATAGTCAGAAACATCGATGGGAGAGAAACATCGATCAGCTGCCTCTTGCACACCCCCTACTGGGGATGTGCCCGCAACCAAGGTACATGCCCTTGACCGGAATCGAACCCGGGACCCTTGAGTCCGCAGGCTGACGCTCTATCCACTGAGCCAAACCGGTTTCGGCTGGCCTGGCTTTCTTTTCTTGTAATTTCTTCACCTGGCTTTGGGACCAGGGTGGTAGTGGCCTCAAAAAAAAAAAAAAAAAAAAAAAAAAAAAAGAGTTTTAAGCGCTCCTGTCTTCTGCTCTTCCTTTCTGAAAGAGTGGGCGTCATCCTGGCATTGTTTCCTCTGTAAACGTTGGACGGGATGCACCAGGGGAGCCATCTGGGCCTGGAATTTTCTATGTAGAAAGTATTCAGTAGCAAATCGAATTGTTTCAATAGTTCTAGAGCTGTTCAGCGTTTCTGTTTCTTCTTGCGTCAGTTTGATAATGTGTAGTTTTCAAGGAACCTGTTCATTTATCTAAATTCTCAAGTTTATTGGACTAAGATTGGGGTTTTTTGCTTCGTTTTTAAAATTCTGTAGTAGACAGAAAGTTGTATGTAATTAGCATACACATTTGATGAATATGGAGATGAGTGTGCACCAAGCAGCCATCCCCACAGGCTATGCATCACCTCCATGGGTTTCCGCCTTCCTTCGGTTTAGGTCATTTATTAAAAGTTCCTGGTTACCCTTTCCATGGCCATCCCCCCCACCATCTCACAGTATTTAATGTTTTCAAAGCACTTTCACACCCACCATCCGATCGGAACGGCACGGAGGTCCCCTAAGTCTTAGGGCCTAAGACATTGGTCAGTAGTCTTTGCTCCCCTCCTTAGGGGAGGACACGCGGCCTGCATTGGACACCCTCGCCCAGGGCCTGCCGCCCCCTCCTCCATCCACGCCACGCCCCCTCCTTCTCCCTTCCCCCCAACCATCCATGCTGTTGCCTGCTCAGCCCCCCTCTTCGCTGTCCTTGGGGAAAGCACCCCGCATGCAGGATCCCCCAAGAGCAATATGACAGCCCATGCATCGAGATGACTCGTGTCCCCATAAAAGCTGGCAGTCCATGACCCCAGCAGGCGGGACGCTGTCACCGGTGACGCAACATTCCTGCGGGTGTAAAGCAACTGGGAGCGAGAACTTGGGACAAAGCCTCTGTGGAGGGAGGGGCTGCTGACCACAGATGTCCCGAGAGGTCAAGCAGAAATGGCGAAATGTGTCTCCCCAACCCCAGACCCACAGGCCCTGGGGACACGACCCCTCTCCCCGCTGGGAAGGCCGCCCAGAGCTGCCGCGGGAATGCCATCCTGCGCCCGGTGGGGCCGAGGCATCGCTCTGTGTCCGCAGCTCCGGGTTTTGTAAGACGTTCAGGGGAACAGCACTTTGACGTGCCCCCAGGTGCTCCCCCCCTGCCCCCCTCCCCCCGCCAGGGCAGTGGAGGGCGCCCCCGGTGGACCAGGCGCCTGCACCGAGGACGCTCTGTCCATGGGAACCAGCGCTCATTTGTCTCTGTCGCTGGGCAGTTTCCAGAAAGGACCTTCCGAGGGTTCCGGCCTGAAACTCCAGCCCCGAGAGGGTCTAGACACCCGACTACTCGCGGGGAAACGAGAGTGACTGGAGCAGCTCCGTTCTTTGTTACCGTCTGTCCTGGCGGAGGGTCAACGGTGAATGGAACTGGGAGGGAACGGGTGAATGCCTCAGCCCTCAGCTCTTTCAAAGGGCCTTAACGCAGGCTGGCACCCACGCCATGCCCCCTCCTTCTCCCTTCCCCCCAACCGTCCCAGTGCATCTGCAGCAGCAACAGGGAACAGCCCTCCCCTTGAATCCGCTGGGCTCTTGGCTGCCCCCTCAGACCTCTCAGGGCCAGAGGGCCTGCGCCGGCACGCGGGAGACACTCCCCAAATGACGGTGGCGTCGCGGAGCTGACCACAGCACGGCAGCCGCCCGCAGAGCCTTTCTGAATGGACGTGGAGACTCCATGACCACAGCCAACACGTCTGCCTCGGCAGGAACGGCCCCGACGGCTGGGCCCTTGAGGGCCCAGCTCTGCCCTCACCAGCTTGGAACCCGCAGCCACGCCCACCGCGCTCCACACAGGCGGGACCGGCCCTGCTCTGCGCCGGCGCCTTGCGGGCCTGGAGGCACCGGCCCGCCTCAGTGGAACCTGAGAACTGGGTTGAACCAGAACCTGGCCCAAGGACAAGCCTGAGTACAGGATTATTGAACACAGGAAGCAATCACACACCGCACATTCAGGCTGCAAACACTGTTACACGTTGGAATGGAAATTTTCTTTGTTTCACCAAATTTAGAGAAATGAGTAAATATTTAAAAAAATAATTTTTATTGCTGTTTAGAGAGAAAGGGAGGGAGGAGAGAGAGAAACATCATTGCTTGGCTGCCTCCTGCACGCCCCCTATTGGGGATTGAGTCTGCAACCCGGGCATGTGCCCTGACAGGGAATCGAACCAGTGACCTCCTGGTTCCTGGGTCGACCCTCAACCGCGGAGCCACACTGGCCAGGCTTGAGTGAATATTTGTTTAAATCCCTTTTTTTTTTTTTTTTTACCCTAATCTACCACCACTTAAAATATAATTTTAAATGATATTAATGAATATATACATATCTATAACAAATATATTACATAAATGTGTTAGTGTAATAAATTTATTATTTGTTCGTAACCAATTTGTGTGTGTGTGTGTGTGTGTGTGTGTGTGTGTGTGTGTGTCCTCAGGCCCTGGGAAAACCCGATGGCTCCGCCAGCTCCCCCGGTGAACTGGACTTGATGGATTATCTCTTATCTATTATACATTATAAGTTGAAAACGTGGGCTTACCAACGCTGAGAGAAGACAGATAGCCTTTCTGGGTATTACGCGAACGGAGGCAAATTCAAAACAGAAGCCGATACCAAGTGGCATTAGAACGGGGTCGTGTGATTAAACCTTGTCTGAACCCCGCTTACACAATGGGAAGAGTGTGAGCGCCCCCCGGCGCGCCGTCATCCGCGTGGTTAATCTTCCTCCACAAGAGCCAGATCCCTCTCTGCGGCGACCAGAGCCGGCGTTTTTCTTATTTAGGAATGACGGACACATTAATCATAACATATGAGATTCTCCCATCACCTCGCTCCCTTAACTCTAAACATTTGTTCCGACTCCTGGACAGCCCTGCGAGGGCTCCCGCGAGGCGGCGCCCACCCGCCTTACCGGACGGGACCGTTGCGAGCGTGTCCTGACGCCGGGCGTCCCCGGCCGAGAGCACGGACGACTGGACGGCCGGACGGTGACCTAGCGTCAGGCACGCGGCCACTCCTTTTCGGCGGCTTCCCCATTTCCGCAGAGGAAGTAGGATGGTTTGCTCCATCCACTGTGTGGCTTTTCTTGGTGGTTGCTTTGTATTTGTTCGTGTACTTCTCCTTCCTCGGGGTCACAGGCTGACCCATCGCTCCCCCAGCAGAATCCGTCTTCAGAACAATCTAGCTCCGCCTGCATGGCGCAGGGGCTGAGCGCCGACCTAGGAGCCAGGAGGTCACGGCTCGATTCCGGGTCAGGGCACAGGCCCGGGTTGTGGGCTCGATCCCCAGTGGGGGGCGTGCAGGAGGCAGCCGATCAATGACTCTCTCTCATCATTGATGTTTCTCTCTCCCTGTCCATTCTTCTCTGAAATCAATAAAAACATATATTAGAAAAATAATAATAAAATAGATTCTTCAGAAAAGAAAGAATGTAATCTAAACCAGTGATTTTCCACCTCTTCCATCTCGTGGCACATAAACTAATTACTAAAACTCTGCGGCACGCCAAAACATGTATTTTTTGCCGTCAGACACAAAAAAATCGGCACAGTTTTGATTCATTCACCGTGGGCGGCTGTCGTTGTGCGGGCTGCTGTCACCTTTCATACGACAATCTAAAGGAAAGCGTCGGGCCCAGGCCAGCCGGGTGTCACACGTGTAAACATGCTTTGTGGTACGCAGGTTCAAAACCCCTGACCTAGACAACGGACAGCAGGTTCCCGCCTTAGAATGTCTTCATAACCGTAAGCACAGGGGAAGTGCCTTTTGCTTTCAGATCATCCCGCACAGAACAGCCGTCCAAAGTCCATGGGCGGCGCCAAAAACAGCGTGAAATGCCCCAACAGGCTACACACCGGGGCACGTCGTGATGTCATTGTAAAAGACCATGCGTAGAACAGTCTGGAAGGAAATCCATATTTTGTAGAAACGTTCCTAGTGGCCATTGCTTCCTCCTTCTGTGCACCCCCCCCCCTCCTCCCCGCCAAACGCTGGTGGGGTCGTGAGAAGCGCGGGTGTGTCCGGGGGATGCGTGGCCTCGCCCGCCCCGGCTGCTCCCGGACACGCCCGCATGCCCCCCCCCGCTCCCCTCCCCCCGCCCGCAGACAGTCCCCACAGTGAATGCGCTGATACAATCCTCCCTGCGTTCCGTGGCCTGTGGGGGCGACACTGAGCAGGCTCCCCAGTGGGTGGGGTGCCAGGGGCAGGCCGAGCCCGCTGCAGCCTGAAGGGTGTGGAGATTACGCTCCCTTTTTTATCATCTGCTGAAATGAGGCCGAGCCCTGGCCCCTGGCCCCGCCTCCTTCTCTGTGGGGGTGCAACCCCCTGCCCGGCACCTGCACCCACCCGGCTTTTGTAAACGGGGTGCCCTTGGCCCTGAAGTTCGTGCTTTCCCACCCGACGTTCCCAGGAAGCTGGGGACCACCAAGGTCAAGGTGCAGAGCTACACCCACGAGGGACTCAGCTAAGGGGAGCGAAGAGGCAGTCCCGTGCCGAGGGCGCACACACAGGCTCCCCCTCGAGGAACACAATGGACGTGCGTATCCTGAGCTTCTTGGCCGGACGTCCTCCAGACTGCCATTCCCAGCAGGCGCACAGCGGTGCCCCGCCCAGGGCGGCTGTGCCCCGTGCTCAGGGTCACCCAGCGGGCCCAGCTGGGGCTCAGACCGGCCCGACCCACCAGGCGCCTGTTACAGCGCCCCCAGGGGACACCGGGAGCGCAGGCTGCGGTGGGGGACCAGGCCCAGGCTCCGCAGGTGACACGGGAGCCTCCTGTCCAGCTGGAGCAGAGGGAGGGCCCCCAGGACGGGCAGGGAGGAGGAGAGGCAGGCGTGCCTTTGGGTCAGCTCTGTCCGTCCCGGCTCTGAGGGTCAGGAAGTGGGAAGACTGGCCAGATCATTCTAGAAGGGTAACCGGCCACCAGAGAGGTGAGTGGGTGAAGCCAGGGTTAGAGTCGCAGGAGAAGCAGGCAGGTGCCCCGACGCCGGAGACGGGAGAGCTGCTCCCTAGGGCCCTCGCTTGGGAGCAGCATGGGGGCGGGAGCCTGCGGTGGGCCCCCTTCCCAGGCGGCGGGGTGCGGGGGACCGGGAGCGGCACCCCAAGCGGGAAAGAGGGAGAGGAGGGCTCTCTCCCAGGAAGGACCACAGGTGCCAGGGAGGGTGGGCGGGTGGGCTGTGCAGGGAGAGGCAGCCGGACCGGGCGCCTGGCCCGCGGGGCGTGTACAGGGCTCAGCCCCGCTGTCCTGCCGGGCTTGGCCCCCGGTCCGGCCCCCGGTGCGGTGGGAGGGCCGCGTGCGGCGGTCTGGCTGGTCTGGCTCGGGCTGGGAACGGAGAGGCTGCGGGCCTAATGAGAGCCAGGTGGGGCCACACCTCGCCTGTCCCGTCGCGGCTCCTCGGCTTTGATCAGCTTAAGGCCTAAGTGTTCCCAGGACCCTGCCTCCCCCACAGCCTGGCCTGGCCACCACTTCCCCTTCCCAGCCACCTCCCATCACTGGCCCGGGGCAGACAGAGGCAGCCAGGGCATGGGCAGGGGCCCCGGTTCCTGTGCCCCACCCCCACACGCGGCACACCCCACACTCCCCAGCAGGCAGGCACCCCGACGCCAGGACTCCACGCAGGCCAGATGGGGCCCTCCGCACAGCCCGGGCCCTGGCCACCAGCGGCCTCACTGGACTGCCCGCCAGCCTTCCAGAAACCAGCCTCCTGTGGGGGCTGGACCCCTTGGGGAGACTTGGCGCTCAGACAGCAC
The DNA here is from genome assembly GCA_025583905.1 of Ia io. NCBI lineage: Eukaryota > Metazoa > Chordata > Mammalia > Chiroptera > Vespertilionidae > Ia > Ia io. The sequence goes on along the minus strand of JAJQQW010000002.1, from coordinate 1,944,221 downwards.
CCCCAAATAGCCTGGCGTTACCCCCACAGGCCCTCTCGCCTCCCCTCCCCGCTGCCCTTCTCTGTTTTATTTTGTCTTGATTTAAACAATTTCTCTGCCACAGGCGGGTGAGGCGGTAAGGGAGGGGGCCGACCTGGGGCGTGAGGTGAGGGGGTGCTGAGCACCTGTGCCGCCTCCGAGCCTGCCCGCCCTCAGGCCTCGCCATGAAGGCCTGGGACCCGGTGCCTGGCCGCGGCGTGAAGGGTGGCAAGCGGGCACCTGTAGGGCCGAGAGGGGCGAGGCATCCCGCTCTCCAGGCCGCCGGGGGACCCGGCCTGCAGGACCCTGACGTCCTCCGGGGACCGTGCTGGGCTTCCGACCTGAGTGTGCACTGCGCGAGCCACAAGCTGTGTGGCCACAAGAGCGAACTCATCGGAGGGTAACAGTGGACGGCAGGGGCGTGGGGCCGTACGCAGAGCTTCCTGGCCCGCCAGGCAGGGCCAGGGGGTCATCTCAGTGCCAGGCTGCTGCTCAGAGCTCCCCAGCACGCTCGTCCAGGGGCATCCGAGAGCCAGGCCGGCTCTGCCCCCTCGTTTCTATCCCGCCTCTACAAGGACCTGTCTGTGCGGCCCCAGACCTCCCTGATGACTCAGGCTGCTAATGAGCGTGCGGGTCAGCGCGCTCACATGTCCTCGAGACACATTCGGAGAGTTAATAGCAGAGTAAATCCGCCCATAATTATGCCCTTTCCCAAAGAGGTGACTTCCTGGCTAGGGGGGAGGGGAGAGGGTCCCGGGGCGGAGGGGGGAGGGGCAGGTTGCCCCTCTAGCCACACATTCTCGCTAGACGCTCTGCCCCAGTCGTTTCCCCATGGCCTTGCCCAGCAGGCATGTGCTGAGCCGGCACCAGGCTGCGTGTGGGGACGCCGAGGGCAGCGAAGCAGTCGTGAGCCCCGCACAAGCAGGGAGACCCCCCACCCCCTGCCGGTGGGTCAGTAGGGTGGGTGTTGTGGGTGAGTTTCGCCCCCGGTTACACATTGAAGCTCTACGCCTCAGACCGCAGAACGGGCTGTATGGAGTGGGCTGTAAAGGGGTGACTCAGGCAGAAGTGGTCGCTGGGGCGGCCCTGACCCAACAGAACCGAGTCCTCATGAGGCGTGCCGAGGGCACAGGCACGCACAGGTCTGGCCGTGAGGACAGGGACGAGGCGGCCGTCTGCACGCCCAGGGGTGCGGCGTGGCGAGGCTCTCGGATGTCCAGCCTCCAGAGCTGAGACCGTAACCTCTGCTGACGCGGCCCATGGCGCAGCCTGGCCTCCTGGAGCTGTCGGCCGGCCCGACAAGCCGTGGACGCACCGGCGAAAGGTCTGGAGGTGCCTGGGACGCGGGCCGTGTGGCCCACCAGCACCGTCCCCACGGCCGCCCTCCGTCTCTGCCGCAGCCCCTCGGCCCCTCTCGGCTGCAGTGCAAACCCCAGTGCCCCCCCACCTGGACTCGTGCCCACGCTCGGGCCCAGATGACTTGGGGGCTCCAGGCTGGCGAGACGGCCCGACCGCCGCCTCCCCCTGCACCGCGCTGGTTTCGCTCGGGGAGCACTCGGCTCCTAATTGCTGTAATGGTGCTCGGGGAGCGCAATCAGCCTCCGCTGAGAAGGTGTGAGCCAGAGGTCTGCGTGGGGCCGCACTGCCTGCCTGCGCCTGCATGTGAGACCGGGGCCTGGGCTTGCCAGCAGAGGGGGCTCAGGCCCTCCACGCCCTACCTGGGGGCTGAGGGGCCCCGTTCACTCATCCATTCATTCATTCATTCACTCAGTCACTCACTCATCCATTCATTCAGTCATCCATTCACTCATTCACTCAGTCACTCACTCATCCATTCATTCAGTCATTCAGTCATCCATTCACTCATTCACTCAGTCACTCACTCATTCATTCACTCATTCACTCATCCATTCATTCATTCACTCATCCATTCATTCATTCACTCATCCATTCATTCATTCATTCACTCATCCATTCATTCACTCACTCACTCACTCATTCACTCATCCTTCACTCACTCAGTCAGCCAGTTGGCAGACATGGCTGTGAGCCCTGCATTGTGCAGAGAACTCTGCATGCACTGACTCAATCTTTCTGACAGTCCTGGGGGGTGTTACCCATTTTACAGGTCACCGGAAGGGTGTGTCACTGTCTCGTTGTCCCAGCTCTCCCAGAAGGTGGGGGCTGCTCTCAGACCCAGGCGCCTGGGTGGCTCCAGAGCCGGTGCTGCAGCCACTCGGCCACGGGGCCTCGAACGAGGGGACAGGCCACGGAGGGCTGGCCTGCGGCCCGCTCAGATGGAAGTCAGGGAGGGTTGGCCTGCGGCCTGGGGCCCGCTCAGATGGAGGTTGGGGAGGGTTGGCCTGCGGCCCATGGCCCACTGGGATGGAGCTCGGGGAGGCTTTGCACGGAGGAGCTGTGCTCGGACGTGGTGGCCCTCCCCTTCCAGCTGCTGCCCACCTGCCTGGCCTCCTCACCTGAGCCCAGGAACAGCCCATGTCCCTAGGGGCCGGAGGAGGACGCTGTGAGCAGAGGCCTGGTTCTGAGCACAGCTTATCTCTGATGGCGGGAGCTCAGGCTGTGTGCCTCCCCCACCCCCGGGAGCTCAGGGCCCTCCTCAGAGACACCCGTCCCGACCCCGCCGTCCCACACACGGCTTGAGTGACAGCTTCTCCGTGCTGGTTCACAGTGCGTGACAGTCATGCATGCGGCCACGGGGACCCACCTCTGAGGCACCTCTGCACCTGGGCGGGGAGCGGGGACTCCACCCGAGCTCTGTGCGCGGCCCTGCCGGGCACTTCCTGACCGCGCAGCTACCTGCAGGAGGTCCCCTGACCGGGAGAGTGAGGCGCAGGGGGCCGCAGCCAGGCCACGCAGCTCAGGGGCAGCAAGTGTGGAGCCCCCAGCCCCCCGACAAGCCCGATGCCCGGCCAAGGCCGAGAGCAGCGAGCGGCGGGCTCCCCGCGGCCGAGAAGCAGGGCGTATTTAATTAACGGCTGGCTCTGGCCCTGTAATTGCCGCTCCGCGCTGCGTGCGCCGTCTGCGATGGGCTTTCTAGACAATTTTGGCGCCAGTGGCCTAATGTGGGCGCTGGGCCTGCGCGCCGAGGGACAGAGCTTCATCCATCACCGGCCCCCACCGCAGCCGCAGCCGATCAATACCTCCTCCCACTCCCGGGCAGACCCTGGCCCTCCGGCCTCCGCGCTCACGGGGGTGTCTGCAGAGGTGACCCCAGGAGGGGCAGCTTCCTGCCTGGCCAGGCCCGCCCGGGGCCCCTCTGGGCTGACCTCCCTCAGCCCCGGTGGCCGCGCCCACACAACTCCACCTGTGGGGATGCGCGGCTCGGGGCTGCCGCTCGCGCCTCCGGAAGTTCCATTCGGGCTTCCTGGCCCTGCTCTCCTGGCTGGAGCGTCAGTGCCCACCCAAACCAGCCCCCACCCCGCCTGCACCTGCCTCCCCCACCGGACACCTGGGCAGCTTCGTCCTCTCGGGGTCCCGGGGAACAGGGTGGTGAGCCCTGGGCCTGAAGGACCCAGGAAGCAAATGAGGGCCGGGGGGGCCACACCGAGGGGTCCGGTCCCGGGCGCCTGCCTTCTGGGCTCCTGCAGCTGGCAGGGAGGAGGCAGCAGAGAGCTGGCAGCTGCCGTGCTCCCTTGTGGGTGGGATTGTGTCCCCGACCCCAGCCCCTGCGAGTGAGGCCAGGGCTGTGCAGGTTGTATGAAGTGGGCGGGGTCACTGGGCCGCACAGCACGCAGTCTTCATGCACCAACACATGAGGGAGCACCCGCTGCACCTCGCCCGGATGTGGGCACAGCCTCAGTGTAAACACAAGCACAAATCTCTGCTCTTTCACTTACGGGGGCGCAGACACGGCAGGAAAACCAGTGACACAAAGTCGCTGATGTCAGGACAGCCGTGAGGAAGGTGGGCAGGAGGGAGAGAGAGACATCAACGATGAGAGAGAATCACTGATCGGCTGCCTCCCGCACGCCCCCCACTGTGGATCGAGCCCGCAACCCGGGCCTGTGCCCTGACTGGGACTCGAACCCTGACCTCCTGGTTCACAGGTCGGGGCTCACCCACTGAGCCCCACCGGCCGGGACAGGTCACCGTTTCGATAGTCAAACTAATGCGGCCCCATCCCCTCATCAGGTGCGCAGACGCATTGCTTCCTGAGCAATTAATCCCATCAGCGAGCAGGATCCATACCCTTCAGTGCGGCCGCCTGCGCCCAAGTGCCAGCCAGGCAGAGGCCGCTCCCTCGATCTTCTGCGGGGCCCCAGGCTCCATCTGGCCCACGCACCGCCTCCCCACGGCCCGGGCCTGGCCAGCGGCTGCATGCCCCATGGTCAGGGGGTGCCCCAGCGCTGCTGCGGGGGGCAATTGTTTTCCGAGTGGAGTCGGCAAGAGGGGATTGATCCGACTGTTAGCCGTGCTTATCGCAAATCACTTTAATGCCGTGTGAACATTTAATTAGATCGCCACCGAGGGCCTCCGCTGACACGCCGGCCCGTGAACCTGACCGTCGGCATCCAATCTCGGTCGCGGGGGGACCTGCTCACACCTGGCAGGTCCTGCTGTGTGGCCGCCGTCTGCAGGGACAGGGTCTGCGGCCACGAGGAACCCGGAAAAGCAGAGGACGCCCCCCAGCGCCCCGGAGACAGGTGCACAGGAGGGAAGGAGCCACGTGTGCCAGGCCCCGCTGAGTGTGCCGCAGCGCTCAGGCCATGACTCGGCAAATGCCCGCTTCAAAGGCCGAGCCGTGGCCCGGCGCCCGGCCCCATGGGGACTGTCCCAGCGCTTGCCCTGTGCAGCCCGGGCGGCGGCCAGGCCGCCAACGCCAGCCCAGCTGTGCCCAGAGCCGCCGTGAGAATCCCTCCATGATGTGACGAGACCAGACAGGCGCAAGGAACAGGCCCCGGGCCGTGTCAAATGCAGGCGCGAGTCCCGTGGGGACGCCTGCTGACCGCACAGCGGGGCGGGCAGGGGGCCCGGCCCCTCCGGAGAGCCGCCGTCTCGGGAGGGAGTGGGAGGCTGGGCGCACCTGTGGGGCGCACACCTTCAGGGCCGTGGGGGACCCAGGCAGGCGCTACCCTGAGCCTCCGGAGGCCGGCCCAGCGCGGAGGGAAGCGGCCAGAGGGGCGGCCATGGGAAGGAGCAGGCATGTGCTCCCGGGCCCAGAGCCTCGGGCAGCGGGGTGATTGACCGGGAGTAAAATCGTGCATCCGGCGCTGGCCAGCCCGGGCCGCCGACAGATCCCACACACGGGTCATCTCCCCGACGGATTAGCTCCCTGGTGCCCCTGGGCCCGGCGGGGGTGGGGAGCCCTGCGCTGGCCCGTCGCCCGTGCTGGCCCCTGCCCAGGGTTGTGGGCACAGGGGGAGTAAGGGTCAGGCCTTCCTTCGATCTGCTCACCCCACCCCGGCCCTGGGTGAACCCCCACCCTCCCAGACCTTGGTCCCCTGCCCTGAAGGTGGGCACGGGAACGGCACCACCCTCGGCCTGGCTGGAGCAGGTGCTCAGGGGCCAGCACCGGGCTCTGCCCTGGGAGGGGCTGCGGGACCCGGGCACATTCCCCTCAGGTCACCTGCAGGCGGCCCAGAGGTCGGGCTTCCCTGAGCCATGCCCACCCTGCCCAGAGGAGTTCCACATCCTGTCACTGTGGGCCCTCCACACGCTGCCCCCCCCCCCCCCCCCCCCCCCCCCGCGCGCCACACTCCGGACTGAGGCCCGCATGCCCTGTGCACAGTGGCATTGTCCCTCGCCTGTCCCACACCATCTCCCTCACCCACAGGAACCGGGGCGGTGGGGCAGGTCCCGGGCCTCTGCAGCACAGACAGGGACAGGCAGGCGCTGGCACCAGATGGCGCTGAGGTTAACAGGAGGCCCGGATGGTGAGGACGTGGGGTGATGGGGACCCGGATTGTGAGAACGTGGGGTGATGGAGACTCTGGACGTGCTGTGGGGAGGAGTGCCGATGCACCCCTTTCCAAATAACCTAACGTTGTCTCCCAGGCCCGACAGTCCACAGCTCAGCAGCTCCGGTCCCTTCTCCAGCCCAGGGAGCCGCCCAGGAGCGCGTGGGGAGGCGCACAGAACAGCCACGTGGCACCACTCGCAGCGGACCCAGACCATCAAGCCTCCATGGGACCCAGACCATCAGCCTCCACGGGGCCCAGACCCAACAGCCCTCCACGGGGCCCAGACCATCAGCCTCCATGGAGCCCAGACCATCAGCCCTCCATGGGACCCAGACCATCAGCCTCCACGGGGCCCAGACCATCAGCCTCCATGGAGCCCAGACCATCAGCCCTCCACAGGACCCACACCATCAGCCCTCCACGGGACCCAGACCATCAGCCTCCACAGGGCCCAGAGGGAGCCACCTCCATGAGGGAAGCTCCCCCACAAGATGTCGGGGTTTTTAACAAAAATCCTGAGGGTGCAAAAGGACCAGGAAAAAAGACACGTTCCCGGGGGTAAGGCTAACACCGGAGCCGCCTGGGGTGATGCACACCCGGGCACGGCCGGGGGAAGAGCTGATTCCCAGGCCCAGGCTGGGGTGCCAGAGCAGACGGCACCCCCAGAGGCTGTTCCAGCGGAGCGGGGCGCTCCGAGGGAGGGTGGAGGTGCTGCCCACGAGGGAAGGCTGGCCGCTGACGACGGGCTCCCGAGCCGCCCACCAAACAAGGCGGGAGAAGGAAGGGAGCTGCGCGTCCCGCAGATGCGTGATTTCAGAACAGAGGGAATCGCAGAGACAGCGTGCGAGGGAGTAGCGTTCACAGGCATCGCACTGGGGACGGGGCCCTGGGCGCCCACCCTGCGGCTGCGAGCGAGTGGGGCCTCGCGTGGGGCCGAGGAGGAGCCACAGGCGTCACTCCTGACCAGGGAGACCTTTCGGCCAGGCACAGGCAGGCGGCTCCCAAACCCAGAGCTCGGGGCTGCCGGGCGGGCCCGGGGCCGGGGCCTTACAGTTCAGACACAGCTGCCGCCTTCCCCAGAGCCCCCCACGGCCCCCCTCCCGGCCCCATTAATTAGGCCACATCTGCTGACTGCACTGCACTTCCCACCTCCACCTCGCTCCTGCCCGCCCACCAGTCGCAGCCAATCAGTGCTGTGCAATCGCAGCCAAATGACCCCCCCCCCCCGCCCCCGAGCTCCTGTAGGCCCTCCAGTCTGTGCCCTGCGCTCCCCGGCTCCCCGTCATTGTGCTGCTCCCCTCGGCCCTCAGAGCAGATTCTAGGATTCCACTCGGCTGGAGAAACCACGGGGCTCCACCCCAGCTCCATCGCCAGGGTCCTGGTGCCCCCCTCCTCTTCCCACCCCCCCCCCCCCCCCGGGCGCCCTGGGAGCCCTCGGGGCTGTCCCTGGACGTGCTGGCTCTTGTGGGAGCGGCCAAGGTCACGGGCATCGCCCTGAGGCGTGGCCTGGGCGCCCATCCTGCAACATGGAGGAGGTGGGACAGGAGGCGGCACAGGCTTCATCAGACCAGGGTGGGGAGCCTTTTCCTGCCAAGGGCCCTGTGGGCGCCTCTGACATCACGCCCGGCCACACAACGTTACCCACTTACACATGGGTCAGGCACGAATTCACTCACCCCAGACGCCTCGGCAGGCCCAGACCCCACGGTTTCAGGGCCGGCATCCCCCACCTGCCTAGACAGGGAGCTGGGGGGCTGCACTTCATGGATATAAGCTGGGGGGTTCCGTCCTTGCAGGTTGATGAGGGACACGCCCGCATGGCAGGCGGTGCTGGCGCTGGCCAGTGTGGCTAGTGGGCTGGGTGTCGGCCCACGCACCAGTCGGCAGCTCGGTTCCCGTCAGGGCACGTGCCCAGGCTGGGGGCTCGAGCCCCACTAGGGGGCATGCAGGAGGCAGCCTCTGGGTGTTTCTCTCTCATCAATGTTTCTCTCTCCCTCTTCTCCTTCCTCTCTCGAATCAATGAAAGCATCGCCTTCGTGAGGACTAAAAAGGAGAGAAAAAAGGGGGTGCTGGCATCTCAGAGCCAGGCTCTCGGGGCAAACCAGGGGCAACCGGCCCAGTGTCCCCAGGGGAGCCTGCTGGGTGGTGGGCGTGGTGACAGCTCAGGGGAGCCGTGGGGGAGCGGCCCCTCAAGAGCTGGCCTAGCCCTGCAGCCTCAGGGCTGTCCCAGGCTCACCCAGCACAGGGTGAGTCGGAGTCTGGGCAGGCGGCAGCGAGGTCCCACTGGCACAGGACAGAGGTGTTGGGCAGAAGGTTCCAGATGCTCCAGGCAGCGGGGGGGAGGGCGGCATCCCTGTGTGGGAAGCAGGCGCTTGGAGCGTGGAAGGAGGCAGCGTGGCTGCAGCACGTGGCTGAGGAGGAGGCGTGAGCGCTGGGCCGGCGCCCGGGGCTGACCCCAGATGGCTGAGCGTGGGGGTCTCAGAGAGGGCGTGGGCTGGGAGCCCCACAGGAGCCACCTGCGGCCCCTGGGCCTCTCCGTGCTGGGACTCCGGGATGTTGGGATGGAAGCCGAGAAGCCCAGCCTTCAGCCGAGGGCATTGCAGCAAACTTGTAGCTGGCGGCAGGGCCCTGGGGGCTGTGACACTCGGAGAGGAAGCGGGTGCCCCCGGGGAGCCACTGAACACTCTGAGCACTTCGGAGAGGCGGCCTCCCCCGGAGACGCGGCCCTGCCCCACGCGCTCCTTCCCGGGGCCCAGCGAGGGCGCGGGCCTGGTCCTCAGCTGGGCCGGGAATTAGCGGCACTTTAGCCGAGGCCGTGGAGATAATGCGTCTCACGGAAGTGGATCGATCCGGCCGCACGCACTCGCGTTTTAAACCCAAGGCCAAGCGGCGGGCGGCTGGGTCTGCGGGCCGCTCCGACTGGCCTCGGTGCTGCACGGACTTCAGAGCCTCCAGTGCCCGGGCAGCCATCCCCCGACTCAGGGAAACCCAGGCAGGGGCAGTGTCTCCCCCGAGAACCACCCTGTCTGGGAGCATCCAACCTCCTTAGACATGTCCTCCTGTCCCGGCTGGGTTCTGCCTTCCCGCCTCCACCGTCACCCCAGCTCTGCCTGGGGTCCCCCAGAGATGGCCCTGCTCCCTTCCCCCAGGATGCCCCACGTCCTCCCATTCCTGGGGCCGTGGTCCCCGGCAGGTGCTTCGTCCGGGGACTTGGGGAAAGGCCCGAAGCATTCTTGGTCGTCAAGTCTGCGGCGGCTGCGGCGGCGGCTGGCACTGGCGGGCGGAGGCCAGGGATGCTCCTCCACACACACCCCTGGGAGGAGCCCCGAGTGGGGGGGCCTGGCCCTGAATGTCACCGGGGAGGAGGAGGGGAGCCAGGCAGGCGGCCGGGTTGCACGCCCCTCCGCCTGCAGGAGCACCAGGGTCAGTGCTCGCCTTCGGTGCGGCCGTGGTGGCCAGGGGACTCCGGGAGGTGAACCCAGCTCCACAGGTGTGTCCCCCTCCCCTCCCACGGCCTCCAGGGCACCTACTGAGCGAGACGGCCGTGCCCGGGACAGATGTGTCCTGCCCCAGGTAAGACACCGTGTGCTGTGGGTCCCCAGGAGCGGGGGGCTACTGGCCCAGGGTGACCGTGAACAGCCGATGGCTGATGGCGTCTGTGTCCCACACCAGACACAGAGCTTCACTCGCGTGGGATCTCACGCCATCCATGACCACGTGGTCACCTCCTGGCGTCACCTCCATCCTGCCAGTGGGGGAGGGGAAGCAACTCCCCGGGTGGCACAGCGGACGGAAGGCAGGCCAGGCCTTCCTGTCCCTCAGCCGCCCTCCGGTCCCAGGGGACGTGTGTCAGGGCCCAGCGGTGACAGACCGATGGGCCTTCAAGGGCCCAAGTGACAGGGGCCGCACCAGAGTGCTCTCCCTGCACAGGGAGGCGGGGCTCATGCACCAGCGTCCCCGAAGCGCGCAGCTCCCGCTGTTTGCCAAAGTGGTCATTAGGAGAGGCGGGCGCAGTGGGCACCACCAAAGTGGGACCTCCCTGGGGGCGGGGGGGGGCAGGGGGAGGAGGGGCGCTTCCAGAGACAGGACCTGCCCCCTGCTCCCCGGTTTCTCCGCAGCCCCAGCCGGTCCCAGAAGGCGGCACTGACGAAGGAGAAGGAGAGAGCTGGCCGCGCCCGGCCGGGTAGGCACAGTGCCGCCATCCATGTCACCCACTCTTTTTATATAAATACATGTTTATTGATCTCAGAGAGGAGGGGAGAGGGAGATGGAAGCATCGATGATGAGAGAGAATCATGGATCGGCTGCCTCCTGCACGCCCCACACTGGGGATCGAGCCTATAACCTGGGCATGTGCCCTGACCCGGAATTGAACCCTGACCTCCTGGTTCATAGGTCACTGCTCAACCATGGAGCCACGCCAGCTGGGCCATATCTTGGCAGCCATGCGGGTAGGCCTTCCTCCCCGTCTCATTCATTCACTCATTCATTCATTCAGCACCAGCACGTGCCGGTGCTGGGAGGACACAGAGGGCCTGGGCAGCTGCAGTCCCTGCCCGCATGAGGCTCCCCGTCCAGAGGAGAGAGGGGAAGGGCCCATCGCAGCTTGGCTGGGGAGGGAGCCTGGGCCCGGAGGCCAGGATGGGCCGCGTGGGGTCTGCAGCCAGGCCCGCTGGCTCCAGGCCACTCATCCGGATCGGTCTCTCTTCTGGCTGTGGCTGCCCTGTCTGTCCCGGCTGCTGATCACGCTGCTGAGGCTGCCCACGGGACCGGGCCACCTTCTCTGCACTCAGCTCCAGCTGGAAAGCAGGTGTTTCCACGCCTTTCCTGGCCTCAGGCCCAGGGTGTTGATCAGTGACCCCGTGACCCTTCTGCCCGGCCTGGCTCTCCGACTCGCTGCACCCTAATAGCCCCCCTAGTTCACACTCGCAAGTCTGTCTGGGGGAGTTGTCTGTCTGCACTGAGCTGGCTGGGAACCCTGACTTCCTTCCACCCTCACTCTGGGTAAAGGGCGGCCACGTGGTGATGGGGAAACTGAGGCTCGGGGAGGATAAGCGAGGGGCCCAGGGCTGAAAGGAGGGGGCGGGGCTGGGTGAGGAGCTGGGGGTGGGGACGACCCTGGTGGGCTAAGACTTTATGTAAGATTCCGAGACCCCTGAGGCCCAAGCCTCTCAATTCTGTGAGGCTCTCTCTTTTATTCTAAACTGCTACTTATTCAAGTTTCTGTATCGATAGCCAGGCCCCTGCGACCCATCTCCAAGGCTGCCTCCCTTCCCTCCCTCCCTCCCTCCCTCCCTCCGGGCCACCAGGGCCTCTGGGCCTCGCGCTCAGCCGCGGGAGTGGGCGACAGCCGATTAATTGCCCATAAAGCACTTAGACCCTCTCAGGCGACAAGAGCCGTGTCGCCGCAACATTATTTCATTACCGTCCCTCAGAGACGGAGCCATCAGCACCAGCAGGGTCCAAAACCGGGACGGGAGCCAGCGCTGCCGCCCGAGCGCCCTGGGGACCTGGGCAAGTCACTTAACTGCGGCCAGCGGCCCCGCCTACTCGCGCTGGACCACCCGCCCGGTCCCCGCCCTGTCAGGGGTGGGAGCCAGGCGCCCCTGCACCCTCCACACCAGACCTGCTCCCTGTGGACGTCCCAGGGCCTCCCGGACGACGCTGGCCTTTCGCAGTCTCCCGGTGACCACGCACGTGGGCGTGTTCCTTCCGGGCAAACCCGGCCCGCGGTTCCTCCATTCGCCTGCCCCCTCCCTCTCTCCCTTTGGCAGATATCCCGCCCTGACAGGGGCCAGTCTGAGGCCGACCTGCGACCCTGATGGAGGAGAGGCCCGCCTCCAGGAGCCAAGTACTCAAGACCTGTAACCACCAAGTCCAAGGCTGGGCCTGGGGCCTCCCGCAGTGTCCGCAGCCTCTGCACCTCCCCCGCCCCCTCCCCGCACCCCGGCCCCCAGTCCTCAGGGAAGAGAGCACTTTATGGCCATTTTCCAGGCGTGGCCTCTGGAGGCGCCCCAGAGTGGCAGCTCTCCGGCAGGTCTTCGGGGAGTCCCCACCACCTCCCCACCCCCAATCCTGGAGGAGCTTCAAACTCCCTCACGCCCCTTGGGGTGCAAGAGAAGGTGCAGGAGGGCTCCACTAGCCGCGGCCATTCAGCAGAGGCCATGGCCACATGGAGACCCCGGGGGCGGGGGGTCCACCTCCATGGCCAGGCCCCAGCTGGACCCAGGGGCAGCCCGGGCCACGTGGCCACCGCCCCTGAGGGCAGAGCTTGTAACAACCACCCGTGCCAGGGCAGACACACAGCAGCAGCCCCAGCCGGGTCCCTCTTCCCTTGGCAGGACAGCCCCAGCCCCCAGCCCAGGGCCTGGCACAGAGCAAGGCTCACCCGCTGCCGCCGGCGGTGGGCAGTGAGCATGGGCGGTCGGGTGGGATTCGGGAGTCCTGCCTCCCTCCCCCGCGGTCGTCCCGCCTCCCTGACCCGGAGCCTGGTGATGAGCGAGCCAGGCATCAGGGGCGTGACGTCCCCCCTGTGAGCTGATGTAGGGGCCGGCCGCCTCCTCCTTCCTGGGAGGCTGGGAGTGGGCAGCCCCTGAGGCCTCCCGGCCTCACCAAGGGTGACGGAAATCCTATAATTGTCCCCATTAAGCCCCTCCCCCAGCGGCAGCCAGGCGGAGGTCAATACAGTCATTTGCTAAATGTGAGGAGAAAGTGGACAGGTCAGGTTACCGGCTTCAGCCAAGAGCCGCGGGCGCGGGCTGTGACCGCTCCCTCTGTGCCCGGAGGTGGGTGGGGGCAGAAGCCCGAGGGGGGCTCTGAGACAGAGGAGGTGCAGGTGTGGGACAGAGCGCAGTGCCTGGGGAGCAGAGAGGGGAGCTGGGGTGCAGCAGGACAGGAGGTGGCCCTCGTCACCTGGTCCGTGTTTGTGGGTCCAGCAAAGAGGAGGCGATTCCGGGGAACGGTGTCTGCAGTGGGTGGTGCAGCGGGATGGAGCAGCCCCCGGGGCCCCAGCTCCCCTGAGCTCAGCCCCGCCCCCATCAGAGGCAGGCTATCCATTCCCTGGCTGTTTCCTCACCTGTCAGATGCCGCATGAGCTGTGAGGAGTGAGAGGGCCTTGGCTCCACGCCTGGCACAGCTCCCCGATGGGCACAGCTCCCTGATGGGCAGAGTTGGGTCACCGCCGTGGGGCCCACACGTCAGGTCATGATGCAAATCCCGGGGGGTGCAGGTGGGGGTTCAGGATCTGAAAGGGGAGCCCTCCGCATAGACACAGGGTACAGAGCCCCTGAGGGGAGACAGTCCCTACTGCGTGCGGCCCTCTGTCTGCCCTACTCTGTGCACCCTCTGTCCGCCCTACTGCGCGCAGCCCTCTGCCTGTCTCTGCAGTCTCCCAGGTGCGCGTCCTTCTCCAGGTTACAGACAGCTCATCCCCACTCGAGGGAAGAAGAGGGTGTTCCGCCCAGGGCTGCTCCGAACCGGCGGGGAGAGGGCCTTGAACCACCCAGCACCGTCCGGAGTCTGCCGGGCCCTACGGGATCGCCACCGACCTCACCCAACTCTGCCCGTCGGGGAGCTGTGCCCGTCGGGGAGCTGTGCCCACTGGGGAGCTGTGCCCGTCGGGGAGCTGTGCCCATCGGGGAGCTGTGCCCGTCGGGGAGCTGTGCCCATCGGGGAGCTGTGCCAGGCATGGAGCCAAGGCCCTCTCACTCCTCACAGCTCACACCGGCATCTGACAGGTGAGGAAATGGCCAGGGAACGGATAGCCTGCCTCTGATAGGGGCGGGGCCAAACTCAGGGGACCTGGGCCCCCGGGGGCTGCCTCCATCCCGCTGCACTGCCCACTGCAGACACCGTTCCCCGGAATCGCCTCCTCTTTGCTGGACCCACAAACACTGACCAGGTGATGAGGGCCACCTCCTGCCCCACTACACCCCAGCTCCCCTCTCTGCTCCCCAAGCACTGCCCTCTGCCCTGCACCTCCTCTGTCTCAGAGCCACCCCTCGGCTTCTGCTCCCATCACGCCGAGTCAGGCGGTACAGGGGACACACGCTCGCCACTCCACGCGGACTTTCTTTCCTTAGTGAGTAAGGCACCCGTGGTCTGTTGCTCATTGTGATAACGGGGTGTGCAGACAGGCACTGAGCTCCATGCACTCCCAGGTCCTGCCTGCACCCCTTGGCCCAGCAGCTGACCCCCACACTGTGGGCCATGGCCACTAACAGCCTGGATCTTCTGCACAGATGGACCAGCCGCATCTGGGCGGTGACGAGGAGGCGAGAAGCACCTGGAGTTCATGTTGGGCTGACTTACATCCGAGCTGGGGGGCCTCTGTGTGCCCCCCCCAGGAAGCCCCGGCCCAGGGCCCAGCCCTCTGCACTGCTGGCCCCGCCTGGCACTTCGCCCTCTGCTCTGGCACCTTTGCCCTCTGCTCTGGCCTGTTAAATGGAGCCCCCGTGCCTCCCCCCGAGGGAGATGGGACAGGGACTGCCTCACAGGATGGCTGGGCCGCAGGGTACATGCTGCTGAGCTCTGGGACCCTCAGTACCAGGATCCCAGCCAGCGCTGGGTCAGAACCGGCAGCAGATTCTGTGACAAACGCAGTCAGAGGGCGGGATTTGACAAAAGGAAAAAGTAACCCTGACCTCACATGTGCATTTCAGCCTCCCCTGCCCACCCCCCTCCGCTGTCGTGTTTTGTGGTTTCATTGTGAAACTAGAGTCCTGGTGCATGAATTTGTGCACCAGTAGGGCCCCGAGTCCTGGCCTGTGGGATCAGGCCAAAACCGTCTCTCTGGCATCCCCCAAGGGGTCCCGGATTGCGAGAGGGCACAGGCCAGGCCGAGGGACCCCACCGGTGCACCATTGGGGCCGGGGAGGGATGCAGGAGGGCTCCAGGGCGTGTCCAGCCCGTCTCACTCAGTCCCGATCTGCCAGGCCCAGCAGCAAGCTAACCTACTGGTCGACTGTCTGCCCCCTGGTGGTCAGTGCACGTCATAGTGAGCAGTTGAGCGGCCTTAGCATATCATTAGCATATTACACTTTGATTGGTTGAACGGCCGACAGGTCGACGGGACACTTAGCGTATTAGGCTTTTATTATAGAGGGTAGACAGCCCACGCTCAGCAGGCAGCAAGCACGGACTCACAGGCCAACACTTACAGGGACCCGCCGCCCCAGTCAGCCCTGGCCTCCAGCGCATGGCAACCTGGGCTCCGTCCCACCCGGCTCGCCCAGCTCGAGGCTCAGAGACCTGCATGTCCCTGTTGGCAGGAGGAGGAGGCAGGGCCAGGCCTCGGGCCGCGGCCGAGTGTGGCATCCACGTGCGAGGCCGTGACGAGTCTGTTGTCTCCCGGCTGCCTTTCCGAGTGTCGTTTGTTCCCGTGTCTTCTGCAAAGGCATGCGGGGTGGCGCTGCCGGGGGTGACCTGGGATCCCCACCCTGCGGGTTTGAGATCAAGAACCTGGGACCGAAGGCTGTTGGCACCCAGAGGCGGTGGGAGGAGGTGAGGACCCCGACTCGGCTCCAGCCCAGAGGCCGTGCCGGGGAGGGACGCGGGCGCACAGGGCGCTGTGAACGGGGGCTCCGGGTCCAAACCCGGAGGTGTGACCGCAGTCACCTCCGCCTCCTGCAGCCGTCCTTGGCCAAGAGCCACCAGTCGCTGACCACGTGGGCAGTGGGCTCCACCTGGACTGGCAGTCACCCAACGCCTGCTCTGAGCCTCACCCTCCAGGCCACCCCTGGGTGACAGGGGCTCTCTCTGATCCCCGGAGTGGCCGCTGCCCTCCAGGGCACAGTGTGGCATCCTCCCTGACCTGCTTCCTGCCGGGGGACGGCACAGGCTGGGGCCCGCTCAGCCACGGGAAGGGAAGAGCGGGCCGGGCAGCAGCTGGCCGCGGCCCTGAGACGCCCGGGAGAGTTGGGCAGCTCCTGCGGCAGCTGGACACGCCTCCTGGCGGGCCGGGGACCATAATTAAGAGTCAGGTTTCATCGAAAAGCGTTACTGCCGGGAGGGGATGTAAATCAATAGACAATGTTTTTATCGCAGATGAAAATTAATAATTCAGTGTCGAACACGCTCGCGCTCACTTCGCTGCAACGGGCCGGCTGGACTCGGGCTGGACCCGGGGCAGCCAGTGACCCCAGCCAGGACCGGACAGAGCTGGCCTCCTGGGCCGGGCGCGAGCGAGACTGAACCCACCGGGGCCGCGTGGGGAGGGGCCACGCTGCGACTCAGGCCCGGGTCACCGGCCACCTCCGAGGGCCGGGCGGGCGCAGGTGCAGGGAAAGCCAGTGGGAGGCGACCGGCCAGGTGGGGCCCGGCGGGCGGACATGGCGCTGGCCCTGGTCGCCTCCCCCACCCAGGCCTGGGTGGCTGGCTCTGAGCTGGACACAGCCCAAGAGCTGGCAGCCCCCGGTGCAGAGTGGTCCCCAACCCACGGCCTCTCGGGGACTCGCAGCTCCCCCAGCTCCTGGGCCCTCAGGCTTGCTCCCCTGCCCTCCCTCCCCCTTCTCCTCCCCAGCTCTTCCTCGCCTTCCCTGTCAGGCCCCAGCCCGGCCCGGCTCTGCGCGGCCTGTGCCTCATGGAGCCGCTATCCTAGCCTTTATGCTGTGACGGGGCAGCAGCCAGCACAGCCGAGTGGAGGGCCCTGTGTGTCCCAGGGTGTGTCCAAGTGCAGGGTGGCCGCAGTGGGAGGGCACTAGAGCACAGTGAGAGGTGGGAGGTGAGAGATGAGAGGTGGGAGGTGAGAGGTGGGAGGTGAGAGGTGGGAGGTGAGAGGTGGGAGGTGAGAGGTGGAAGGTGGGAGGCGGGAGGAGGGGGAGGCGGGAGGCGGGAGGTGGGAGGTGGGAGTTGGGAGGTGAGAGGCAAGAGGCGGGAGGTGGGAGGCGAGAGGTGGGAGGTGGGAGGTGAGAGGCGGGAGGCGGGAGGTGGGAGGCGGGAGGCGGGAGGTGGGAGGCGGGAGGCGGGAGGTGGGAGGCGGGAGGCGGGATGTGGGAGGTCAGAGGGGGGAGGCGGGAGGTGGGAGGTGAGAGGTGAGAGGCGGGAGGTGTGGCCACGAGGTCAGCAGGGGTCACTGCAGAGCCGGACCATGTTAGTGCCCACGGTGAGCGGACTCACTGACGGCAGGAGCAGAATGAGGTCCACCTGACCTTCAGGAAGGTCACTCCGGCTGCGGGAGGGGACGGATGGAGGTCGGTGGGACTGAAGCAGCGAGGAGCAAGAGGAAGGGAGATCGGGGCTGGCAGGGGTGGGGGCCCCGAGGGCAGAGCCACAGGCGCTGTGCAGGGTGCCACGGCCGCCAGGGTGCAGCCAGGAGGGCTGCCTGGAGGAACTGCCTGGCCGCCCGTGACTTCATGGGCCTTGCCTGCCGCTGCTCCAGGGTGAGGGAGGGGGAGGGCAGGCGGTGAGTCCCAGGAGGCCGTGGCTGCCAGAAGCAGGGGAGGTCAGCCTGTCCCGGCCCCCCGGCACTGCGAAGCGCACCGGCCCTGGGAGGGGGCACCGGTCCGTGCCCGCCTGCTGCGGACGGGCCGCGCGAGGAGAGAGCCTGGCAGCGGAGTTTCCGTCGTGGGTGCGAGTCCTGGGCTGGCCTCACACACCGCGTGGCCTGTTCCTGCGGCTGGCCGTCCTGAGCCTCAGTTTCCTCCTCTGCAAAATGGGGTCACAGCCCAGGCGCCTCCCTCCCAGGGCCTGTGCCAGCTGCAGAGAGCCCTGACTGGGAGGGCGGGCGAGGCCCAGAGGAGCGCGGCCCCTGGACGCCGTGGGCCTGACTGACCCTGACCTTCCTCCGCAGGAAAGGGGCGCCGCGAAGGGAGGCTGCGGCGCTCTGGGCCGAGGCGGGAGGGCTGGCCGGCCGCCGCTCCGTGTCGCCGAGGCCTTGTTACCATAGAGATCCATATTTCCAACACTGACATTCACACACCTCCCCCGAGGCTGCGCTGACGGAATATCGGTGATCACGCTCAACTAAAAAGAGTCTATTGATCTGGGGAACAACAGAGGTCACTTTAAAAAACCCCAAACCTATAAAACACGAATCCATAACCCCCAGGTCCCGGCTGCAGAGGGACACCCGCGGCTGCGGTCTCGGCGGCCTGGTCAATACGGCTCCATTAAGGGCCACTCGCCGCGCCCCGCCCGCCCGGCCCGCGCTGTCCAGATTAATACGGGCAGCGTTTAATTCTGCGTCCATTAGTCTCACATTGCCAGCTGATCGGCTCAGCTATCGATCCCGCAGAAGGCCGCTCGGGGACCCTGTGCCCCACGAGGTCAGCAGGGGACATGGGACAGCGCTGCCGGCCTGAGGGCAGGGTCCGCCCCCTCCCGCGGTCTGGTGCCTGCGACTCGGGCCGCCGGAGCCCGAGGAGGTGCCACGTGAGCCAGACTGGGAGCACGCAGGCCCTCGTAGTCACTCGGACACCTGCGGGGCCTCACCTGCCCGGATGGACATGTGGGCCCGGGGTGGAGGAGGTCACGTCTGTCCGGCGCCTTCTCCCGCCAGGGGCCCCCCAGGCCTCCGGAGCGGGTCTGGGCCGGACCCGGCTGCCCACAACCCCTGGGGATGCTTGTGCAGGAGCCACCACGCGCCTCTGGGAGGGAGCAGGGGGACGTGTCTCCCGGGGCCAGTGTCGTCCAGGAGAGAGCTGGCAGAGCCTGGACTGCAGGCCGGCGAGATGGACGGACAGACAGATGGACAGACGAAGGCAAAAACTGCCCCGCCATCCGCCAAGCAGGCAGACTGGTGGTGGGCTGATGAGGGGCCCCTCCCTGCACGTCCCCGCGATGGTACAGCCCCCCTAGAGTGACGTCAGAGCCAGGAGTGACCCTCAGGAGCAGAGTGGTCATGGGGCTCCTCCCGGGGTGCAGCTGGGCGCTGAGGGCGGTGGCATCGGGGGCCTGGCCCTGCCTCCCACCCACTGTGGGTGCAGCTCAGGGAGCCTGCAGACAGCAGGGCCGGGCAAGAGCTTGCTCCCCCAGCACCTCCCACCGCCCCCCCAGCCCCTGCAAAAGCCCACATGGGGATTTCCGGAAGTCGGGGACACATTTGCTTTGCTCCCCGAGAGGAACTGAGCCTGAGCCTGTGTCATTGTCCCGAGGCTCCCGTTTCTGTCACATTCCTGTCATCATCATAATTGCAGGGCAGGGCGAGCGCAGAGCTGGCAGGTGGTCCCTCCCGGGTGTGGGGTGTGGGTCCCAGTCATGGATCCCTCACAGCTCAGGCCCTGCAGCCACCTCCTCCGCACCTCTCCCCTGGGAGAGCCAAAGTGGCTCTGCCCCCACCCCTGACACTCCCGTCCACCCCAGGAACTTGGCCCCTTGGCTACCAGCACCTCAGGCAGCGGGCACTGTGGTCCCCCGCTGAGGCCCAGCTGCGAGTTAGAAGTTCTGTTCCTGAGAGAGGATGAGGCCTGTGGACACAGTGGATACCACGTTTGTCTCCAAGAGTCTAGCTCAGACTCAGGCGGGCCCAGCTCATGCTTCTGCCCCAGGTGCTGCCCGGGTGTGCAGAGAGTGCCTGCTGGGGCTGGGTTTGTGACCAGGTGTGTGGAGAGCGCCTGCTGGGGCTGGGCTTGTGACCAGGTGTGCGGAGAGTGCCTGCTGGGGCTGGGCTTGTGACCAGGTGTGCGGAGAGCGCCTGCTGGGGCTGGGCTTGTGACCAGGTGTGCGGAGAGCGCCTGCTGGGGCTGGGCTGGTGGCCAGGTGTGCAGAGAGCGCCTGCTGGGCTGCGGGCTGGGCTGGTGGCCAGGTGTGCAGAGAGCGCCTGCTGGGCTGCGGGCTGGGCTGGTGACCAGGTATGCAACTGATAGCCCCTCGCCCGGGTCACCGAAATTTGTCACCGACGGATCACACGTCACCCGGTCCTGGCCCCTCCCCCGCTGCAGAATGAGGGGTGAGGTTGTTGGCGTTGTAACGGCACGCGGCCGGCTCTCATCACGGGGGCTGTGCGCCCGTGTGGGGGCAGGGGCCCGCTCCTCCAGGCCCGGGCACGGGGACCTCTCGGGGGCGCCCGGAGGTGGGCCGCGGGACCGGCGACAGCTGCCAGGGCTCCCCCTCTTTCTCCTGGCACTTGAGCTTCAGGGCCCAGCCTGGGTGGGACCCCGGGCCACAGCGAGGGGGGAAGGTTTGCCTGAGACACAGGGCAGGTAACACAATTCTCATCATTCTGCCCATATTTCTCAGGATTCCTAAAATTCCTAAGTCCTTTGTGAGAGAACCTGCTTCCCAGTCCATCGGGAATCACTAACTGTGCACACACGCACACACGCACGCGTGCACATGCACACCCTTGGCACTAGTGAGTCCCTCGCTCTGTTCTCACAGGGGCCTGCTCTCCCGCGCCGCCGGGCCTTTGCACGAGCCAGCCCTTCGCTCGCAATGCCCTCCCTCGCCTCTCCCCGGCCAATCCCTGTCTTTTCACAAAACCCGGCCTGGCGACCGGCCTCCCTGACGGACAGTTTCCTCCCCTTCCCCCGCTGGCTGGGCCTCCTGGGTGCCCACTGCCCGGCTTCTGGCTGCACCAGCACCTGTGTGGCCCCCACCGGGCCCCCGGACACTGGACCGCCTTGAAGGCCAGAACATGCCTCCTGGTCTCCCTCCCCCGTCCTGGTCCTGAGGCCTCTTGGTGCTCAGTGAACACGAACTGAGGCCAATGTGTCCGTTTCCTGCCAATAAAATAACGCAGAGCAGACACCGTGCCCAGCCCGCTGGCTCTCCCCGCCCAGGGTCCCTCTCTGTGCAAGTTGGCAGAAAAGGGGTTTTGGTGTCTGTCTTCCTCCCCAGGAACCCCAAACTCACCGCCCAGACCCCAGACCACAGGAGAGCCCCTCCCCTGCTGGAGGCGCTGTGGCCGCATCCCGTCTGCAAACACCCTGACGAGAGGGTCCTGGGTGTGAACTCCCGCCATCAGCAGGGCCTCCCTTCTCGCCAGATGAATGAGCCCGTTTAGAGAAGCCGTTGGGGCGCCGCCCGGACAATGGCTCCTGTCACAAGATGTAGCGAAGCTCGTGGGCGATGTGGCGGGAGGCCCGAGCGCCGGCCTCACAGTTCACCAGCTCATGCAGAAAGCAGAGTGCAGCGTGGACGATTTTGCCGCTGGAATCCATGCCTTTTGACCCCACGTGAAAAGATAATCCCAGGGCTTGTTTGCACTTGAGCTTGGAGAGGTTGTGAATCGCTGGCTCGGAAGGGGACCCTCCCACTGGCCACGGACGGAAAGCAAGCCATGGCCGGGCTGCGGAAGAATGTGGCTCCTCGCTGCACCCCACACCCATGGCCCCGGAGAGCACCCCCAGGAGAATTATTTTAAAACGGGGTGCTTGGCAGAGCTTCACTGAAGGAAGCAATATGCCCCCTCCGTTTCCATGATGAAGACTCTAAACTTGATCAGGATTGACTTTCTCCTTGGCTGCCAGGAAGCTCAAGGCCAAGAAATACTCTTTCAGCAACGCCAACCCTGGATTATATAATACGTGCGTTCTCTCCTACGTTAGTCTTGTGGCTTCTATTTGGCCTTTATTATGTCCATTCAATTTGCCTTACACCGTGAGCCACTTCAAATCCTTGGTTGCAAGCGTCGGGACCCGCATGAAATAAATGACAAGGTAGAGCGGGGCAACGGGGGAGCTGGCAGAGGCTTCCGGTTGTGACAGCTGACCAGCCATTTGACCTCTGACCCGGTGAACGATCCGTTTCCCGCCTGCGTCTGACTCTGGTTCTAGACCAGCCTGGGCACCATCCACCATGCACCTGCCCGTGGGCACTCGGGACCCTCCGCCAGGAGTGTGCGGGTCGGCCCCGCCGGCTGACAGCCAGCCCCTGGCTCCTGTTACAGAGCACACGCGGGTTTCTC
Organism: Ia io; assembly: GCA_025583905.1. Classification (NCBI taxonomy): domain Eukaryota; kingdom Metazoa; phylum Chordata; class Mammalia; order Chiroptera; family Vespertilionidae; genus Ia; species Ia io. The sequence goes on along the minus strand of JAJQQW010000002.1, from coordinate 1,922,438 downwards.
ACTCACGGCCGAGCGGTGGCCCCGCTGTGTCCTGTGGCGGCCCTTGTCATGCGGTGGCTCCCGGGAGGGCAGTGTTCCCGGTACGGTGGAAATTAGAAGCGCACCTGATGGACTTGGCCATCTGCAAAGGGCCAGAGAGGGGACAGGTGAGGTCTGGGGGCCAGACAGTCCCTGCCGCAGCCCCTCACGCCTGCAGCTGGAGCTCGCACCATGCAGGGACCGCACAGAAAGAAGCGGGCACGGCCGAGTCCCACCGCGGCCGGGCTTGGCCCCGGAGCCAGAGTGTGCTGACCCTCGGTCTAGCTGATTTCCAGGGAAAACACTGAAAGTGCTGTCACTGCGGAACCAGCTCGGACCGGTCCTGTCCGAGTCCCACGAGGCCCAGAACCGCAGTTCCAACCTGGGACGCACGCTCACGAGGGACACCTGTGCGCCCTTCGCTGCGCCCACTGTGGAACCCAAGGGCCGGACCGGCCACGGCCTTTCAGCGTCAGGGGCCCGCCGTCCAGGAAGGTCTGGTGCTGAGCCCTGGGTGGGGCAGGGCTGAGCCCGGCCAGTCCACTCACAAATAAAATGCTTTTCTTCTCCCCAAAGCTGCTGCCAGAGTGTGGCTCCCGGGCGGGCGCCGGCAGGGACCTGCTGGTGCCGCCGCCCCTCGCCCCTCGCCGCCCGGGGAACATGAATGGAAGGAGGGAGCCGGCCTGAGGAGCGCCCTTCCCAAGAGGCATTTGGAGGGAAGTGCAGGAGCCAGGCCTCGCTGGGTTTGAATGCGGACGTGGTTTTCCTTCCCAGCCTTTCAGATAGCGAAGTGCCTTCCATTTTAAAATGACTCCAGGGACAGAGGAAGCCCGGGGTGGGGCGGTGGGACCCGTCAGGCTCAGAGGTCGGAGGGGCCCTGCGGACAGGGTCCCCCTGAGGAGCGGCAGCCCCCTCGGCCTCCGCGGAGACAGGAGGTTTTCAGACTCACAGAGCCTCAGGGGAGCCCGGGCTGGAGGAGAGCTGCTCCCCAAGACACACCGGCCGGGGTCCCAGCCGTGGGCTTGCAGGTCGCCTGAAAGGACGGACAGACAGCCCTCCTGCGCGGACCAACTGCCTCGCACACGGCGCTGACCCCAGGCACCTGCCCAGAGTCACTGGACTCTGATCGCTGTGGAGTGAGGCCCCCTGGCTGGCAGTCACCTCGGCATGTGCAAGGACGACCTACTATGTGCCCCGCGCCGCCCAGGACCTGCCAGCCCCTTCCGGGCTCCCTGGGGGCAGGCGCCTTCCTGCGGGCTCCACGGCTGCGGGGCTGGGGTCACGCTGCCGGCCCAGGCCGGTCCCGGGGAGCAGGGAGGCCGCCCCAGGCCCCCGCCATCTGTCCCCCACGAACACACAGCCCTGTGAGCTGTCCCTGGCAGTAACCGGATCAGGGACGGGACAAGGGCCTGGGCACCAAGACAAGAGGCACCTTAATTAGTGGCTTTCCCGGGGCAGCCAGAGCCCAGACAGCACTTCACTCGTCGGCGCCCGAATCAGCCCCCAGCGTGGACGGCGGGAGGCTGGTGCTCGGCCCGCCACTCTGCGTGTGCGGGTGTGGGTGCGGGTGCGGGTGCGTGTACGTGTATAGATGAGTGTGTGGGTGCGTGTACGTGTATAGATGAGTGTGTGGGTGCGTGTACGTGTATAGATGAGTGTGTGGGTGCGTGTACATGTATAGATGAGTGTGTGGGTGCGTGTGGGGGTGCAGGTATGTGTGTGGGTGCTTGTGTGGGTGTGTGGGTGGGTGCGTGTGCATGTGCATGTGCGGGTACGTGTGTGGGTGCATGTGCGTGTGTGCGGGTGTGTGCGGGTGCGGGTGTGTGTATGTGTATAGATGAGTGTGTGGGTGCGTGTACATGTATAGATGAGTGTGTGGGTGCGTGTACATGTATAGGTGAGTGTGTGGGTGCGTGTACATGTATAGATGAGTGTGTGGGTGCGTGTACATGTATAGATGAGTGTGTGGGTGCGTGTACATGTATAGGTGAGTGTGTGGGTGCGTGTGGGGGTGCAGGTATGTGTGTGGGTGCTTGTGTGGGTGTGTGGGTGGGTGCGTGTGCATGTGCATGTGCGGGTACGTGTGTGGGTGCATGTGCGTGTGTGCGTGTGTGTGCGGGTGCGGGTGTGTGTACGTGTATAGATGAGTGTGTGGGTGCGTGTACGTGTATAGATGAGTGTGTGGGTGCGTATGTGGGGTGCAGGTACGTGTGTGGGTGCTTATGTGGGTGCATGTGCGTGCGTGCGTGTGTGTGTGGGTGTGTGTGTGGGTGCGCGTGTGGGTGAGTGTGCGGGCGTGGACATGGTCTGTGACACTGAGGGCTGCGCGTGGTGGTGTTGAGAGCCAGGCCTGGTCTAGGACGTGCCGTCTCTCCACCCGGGGGGCAGAAGTGAGCTCAGCCCCGGAGGAGGCCCCGCAAGGAGGAGGGTCCCTGGAAGGAGGGGCCAGGCAGCGGGGCATCACATAATGGCCCCCCTCAGAGAGCAGCTCCCTCCCCTGCTGGGGAGCATCACCCCGAGGAGCGGCACCCTGAGGAGCGGCACCCTGAGGAGGGCACCCCGAGAAGCGGCACCCTGAGGAGGGCACCCCGAGGAGCGGCACCCTGAGGAGCGGCACCCCGAGAAGCGGCACCCTGAGGAGGGCACCCCGAGGAGTGGCACCCTGAGGAGCGGCACCCTGAGAAGCGGCACCCCGAGGAGCGGCACCCCGAGGAGGGCACCCCGAGAAGCGGCACCCCGAGAAGCGGCACCCCGAGGAGCGGCACCCTGAGGAGCAGGGCTGGGACTGCCTCGGGGCCCTGCCTCGGATCTGGGAGGCTGCTGGTCCTCGCTGGTGACTGCCTGCGAGGTGTCCCCCGCGGCCCCTGCTCCCCTGAGCGACGCATCTGCGGGCCATAAGGACAGAGGACCCGGGCGAGCGGGGAGGGAAGGGCGAGCGGGGGCGGGCCCGCCCAGCAGAGGGGAGCAGGGTGACGGCAGGCGAGGGGGACCGGGCGGTTGGTGGGTGCACTCGCCAGGGTCCTCGTCTCCACAGGGGACGCCGCGGGGCTGAGCTGGCTCGGTCGGAGTTGGGGGCAGCGTGGAGTGCAGGGCTGAGGGCTGGGTGGGAGGGTTGAGCCCCCTCTGCCCATCGACAGGCCAGGCTGAGCCTCGTCTCAGGGAGGTCCCCTCGGGGCAGGGGTGGTGAGGGGTCGGAGGAGATGGAACTGCTCCCTCGGACCCTAAAACAGTCCCCGGAGGCCTGGCTCCTGGTGACGCCATCTGTGCCCCCCTCACCGGCCGGCTGTGCCCCGGGTCTGGCAGGACCTCCTGGCCGAGGTCACGCCCCCTGCCCTGTCCAGATGGACCAGGGTTGACCCCGGCCGTGGCGGGCGAGGACAATGGCCCTGTTGTCGGCCAGCTGCCCTCGGCCACACTCTCCAGGGACCCAGTGACCCTGAACAGGGGCTGCGGAGACGTCCCTGCTGACTCGGCGCGATGCCCGCTCGCTAATGAAGGGCCGTTGGAAAGGGCGCTGACCTTGGGCAGCCGGAGAAGCGTCCATCGGCCCCGCGAGGAGAGGGGAAGGGCGATGCCATCTCCTGCCCCACCTGGAGGGCTCGGCGACGGGCGACAGCTGCCAGGCCCACAGACGGGCAGGCCCGGATGAGAGCAGGACGCCGAGCGGGGTGGGCGGAGGCTGGAGGCAGTTCCTGCAGCAGCAGCCCCGCGACCAGAGCTCTCAGAGCCGGGACCCAGGGCGGAGTGGCCCTCACCAGCCTGGAGGCCAAGGAAGGCTGCCTGGAGGAGGCGACCTGGAGCCAGGCTTCCAGGAGGAAGCCAAGAGGGAGAAGGGGTCCCGCTGGGACGATGATGGGGGGAGGGTGGTGAGATGACCAGTGTGCTGACTGTACAGCCACCGGGAGGGGAGAAACGGAGTGGCACGGAGGCATGAGCTGGGGCGGATAGGATGTTTCACAAACACCGCCTCTGGGTTGGAGCGGCGGGGGGGGGGGGGGGGGGGGGGGCGTGTAGAGGCCAGAAAGCCACCGAGGGGGTAAATGGGGGGTTGGAGGGACGGCCCCGGAGCAGGACAGTGAGGCGGGGGGGGCGGGGGGGCAGGGGCAGGACAGACCCACAGCCGGGACCGAGGCAAAGGCATGGGCTGGGATGGTCTGGAGCCGGCAGTCCAGGGGTGCAGGGCCCTGCGGGGGGCCTGGACAGCAGCAAGGCCAGCCCCACAGAAATCCAGGGGAGGCCATTCCGACCTGAACGAGGACCAGAGGCAGGAGAGCACGAGCGTGGTGGGCGACAGAGCCAGGCCCTCGCGGAGGTACGGGAACGTGAAGTGGGAGGACCAGGACAGGAAGGCCGACACGGCCCGCGGAGGTGACCTGGACGGGGGAAGGGGCTCAGGCAGGACTCCGCTCCCCAAGAGGGAGGGTCTGGGGCTCACTGCATGGGGTGGGCAGCGGGCGGCACCTCGCTGTGACGTCCTGCCTGCGTCAGCACCCAGCGCGGAGGCTCAAGCCTGGACAAAGCCCACGCGCCCTGTGCGTGCTGTTCCGTGCCAGTCACACTGTTCCTTCCAGCACGAGTGCGGGGCCCAGGCCCAGGCCCAGGCAGGAGGAGGTATGGTCCCGCCAGTTCCCTGTCACTGAGGAGCTGTGTGACTTCAGGCACGTTGCTTTCCCTCTCTGAGCCGCGGCCCCTCCTGTAAACAGTTGTGTAATCTCCGCCCTGCTTCCTTCCCGGGTCGGGACGTTGGCGCCGCACACCGGGCACACCGTGTGGTGCCACCCCGGGGGAGGGGGGGCGCAGGGGAAAGTTGTCTCCGTCCCGGCACTCTCTCCTGCGGGAGGGTTCCACGCTCTCTTCAAACGCACGGGAGATGCTTACAAAACTCGACAACTTCCGGGTCAAAACATTAACCTGGACAAACTGCAAAAACTACGTTTCATGCAGAGACCGAGTTTCCTGGCGACAGGGCCGTTAACCTGCAAGGCGGCCATACAGGGCTTTCGATGCAGGACGTGTCAGCTGGGACGTTTGACACGCTCTTCCGAAGTCCACGCGTTAAGGAGGCCATTCCGGGGGCGGGGGGCGCTGACAGTGCTTAGAGCTGAGCGGGACCCAGTCCTGCGGGGTGTGACTAGGTGGTATTTTGAGAACTTCCCATTTGTTACAGAACAAGGTAACCTAAAATAAGTAAGTTACATTTCTCACTAAAGGAGACAATAGGAGAATGACAACTATGAAGGAAAGAGGTGAGAAGAAATTGAGTAGAAAATTAAGAAAAATAGAAAAAAAATCAATAAGAAGCAAAAGGTTGTTTTCTGAGAAAAGGTGGGGAAATCCCTAGCAAAACTAAACAAGGAAGATGGGGGAAAGAAACCACTTTTCCGGTGCAGGAAGGACCGTGCAGACAGACAGAGAACGTGGGCACGGGTACCCCTCCCACAGCACCGTCTATATGGAAGCACAATGGGCAGCTTTCCTGGAAAAATACATAAATAATCGCCCAAGCTAACTCACCGTGAAACAGAAAGACAGGCACAAACCAACAACCAAGACAGAGACGGGAGTGATTTGCAAAAACTGTCCCTCCCAATAGCACACAGAAGCCACCAGCTCAGGTGGAACCGCAGCACGGTTTGCCAAAACCTCCAGGACCACGTCATCCCGGCCACGTGCTCTCTGCTGCATAGGACGGGGCGGGGGGCGGGGGGAGGACATGAATCGGTTTCTGAGGCGCACTAACGAATGCCTACAGCTGAATGGCATCACGACGAGAGAAGGTTGTGTTGGGGAGGACACTCGGAGAAAAGGGGAGTGTGCGGAAGGCCGCCTGCCGTTTACCGGAATTCCGACGTAGGGGAGGCTAAGGGGAGTGTCGAAGGCGGCGCCCCTGATTATTCCCTGACCTTTGCAAACAAGCCTGTGCTCATGCAGACCCCCGGGGTTTACTGGGACCTTATGCTCAATCCCTGGGTGCCCTTGTCTAGAGGACAAGGTAAGCCCATGTGTCCCCCCAAGATTGCTTCCCCCACTGAGTGTCTCTGAAAGATAAACTTTGTCTCCAACTGCTGCTACAATAAAAGCCTAACAAGGCGGCCGATCGAGGCTCCTGGCTCTGGCTCCGTCAGCCAGGCTGTCCCTCGGCCTCTCTTTCACAGGGAAACTGTGTCAGAGTAACCATCCATCCGTCATTCAGGGGCAGCTGCTCAGCCCCGGCAAGGCGGTGCCCGTGTGAGGAGCCCCGGCAAGGGTGCACGAATCTCCACTAAAAAACTGACTGCAGCCCCATCCGGTGTGGCTCAGTGGATAGAGCATCGGCCTGTGGACTGAAGGGTCCCAGGTTCGATTCCGGTCAAGGGCATGTACCTTGGTTGCGGGCACATCCCCAGTGGAAGATGTGCAGGAGGCAGCTGATCGATGTTTCTCTCTCATCGATGTTTCTAACTCTCTCTCCCTCGCCCTTCTTCTCTGTAAAAAATCAATAAAATATATATTTTTTAAAAAACTGGCTGCAAAAATCATCCTAAGGGCAGAGCAGCAAGTCACATCCAGCCGTGTGTGAAAGTAGCGACAGCTTCTTCTAGCTTCCCCACACGGGCAAGGAGGGTCCTCAATCCAGAACCCCGCACACCACGAGATGAAGGAAGAGGGGAGAGAACACCCGGGGAGCCCTCCCCACAGAGGCCAAGCAAACGTTCGGTAAAACCCCACGTTGGACAATGGTTTTATGTTCAAAATTCTTAACCAACGGTGACTAGAAGGGAATTTTCTTCCTTAGGCGTGTCCTGTACCAAGGAAGAAAATTCACAGCATGTCCTGTACCAAGGAAGAAAATTCCCTAGGAATTTTCTTCCTTGGTATAGGACACGCTGTAAGCAAGGGGACTCAAAGGGCGATGGAGTTGGTTCTGTGGCGTGACAGTGCAGGAACGAAGGGTACCCGTCAGGGGCAGCCCTGCTCCCGAGCTCCCCCAGGGGCACAGCTCCTGCTACGCCATCCTGGGACGCCATCCTGGTCACAGTGGGCTCGCCATCCCCACTTCCATGGAAAGGGGAAGAAGGGACATAACAGGATTTTTTTATTATTTTATTGATTTTTTACAGAGAGGAAGGGAGAGGGATAGAGTTAGAAACATCGATGAGAGAGAAACATCGATCAGCTGCCTCCTGCACACCCCCCACTGGGGATGTAACCACAACCAAGGTACATGCCCTTGATCAGAATCGAACCTGGGACCTTTCAGTCCGCAGGCCGATGCTCTATCCACTGAGCCAAACCGGTTTCGGCCATAACAGGATTTGCACACATCACTTCTCCCCGTGTCCAGGAATGAGAACTTAGTGGCCACCCCTAGACTGGGAAATACAGTTCCCATCTAGTCACCACGTGCCCAGCTAACACTCAGAGGAGCTCTAAACCTCAATGAGTGATGAGGGGCAATTATGGGCTCTGAAACCCCTGATTAGAAACTATTTGTCCAAAACATGGAGTAGACAACACACTTAAGCCATTACCTTCTCCAGCTGCTCCCCTTAAAGTCAGGGTGGGTCCAAGGATGCCTTCATCATTTGTGCATTCAACTTTGCACTAGTGGATATAGACAATGCAATCAGACAGGAAAAACAATTAAAGAGGCAACTTTGGAAAATACTGACTGCCCATGGAGAAAATCCAGGATAATCTGTGGGCAGACTGGGAGAAGTAGTGCCAATAATCACACAGGTATCTATAATAATAAAAGCGTAATATGCTAATGAGACCAGACAGCCGGACGACCTTCCAGATGAAGCCAGGGCTGCGAGGGCTGAGGCAGTCGCCATGGCTGCGAGGGCCGAGCCCCCTGCACGAATTTCATGCATTGGGCCTCTAGTCTATACTAATAACCTGTGGGCGGCCGGGGGAAGCCAGCCTGGGTCCCAGGTGCCGGAGGGAAGCCGGTGCTGGCAGCCGGGGGAAAGAAGGCCTACTCTTACACCAATTTTTGTGCATTGGGCCTCTTATCTATACTAATAAAAGAGTAATAAGCTAATTAGACTGGGAGACCTTCCGGACAAAGCTGGGGGCTTGGCCAGCCTGCAAACTGCCCCCAGGCCCTCTCCCAGGCTGCCCCACCCCCCAGCCCAGGCCGCCCCACCCCAGCAGGGACCCCCACCCCATCAGGGGGCTGGCCAGCCTGCAAATTGCCCCAGGCCCCTTGCCCAGGCTGCCCACTGCCCAGTGGGGACCCCCACCCCGATGGGGGCATGGATGGCCTGCAAACGGCCCTCAGCCCTTCACCCAGGCTGGCCACGTCCCCCAGCAGGGACCCTCACTCCAATGGGGATGTGGCCAGCCTGAAAATGGCCCTCAGCCCCTTGCTTAGGCTGGCCCCACCCCCAGAAGAGACCCCCCCAATCCAATGGGGGCATGGCCAGCCTGAAAACTGCCCCAGCCCCTCACCCAGGCCAGCCCCACCCCTCAAGGGGACCCCCACCCTGATCTGGGACCCCCTTCAGGGCAAACCAGCCAGCCCCCACCCGTGCACCTGGCCTCTATCTATACTAATAAAAGGGTAACATGCTAATTAGACTGGACATCCTTCCGGACAAAGCCATAGTGGTGGGGCCAAGGCAGAGGCAGTTAGGGGTGATCAGGCTGGCAGGGGAGAGCAGTTAGGGGGATCAGGCCAACAGGGGAGAACAGTTAGGGGGATCAGGCCAGCAGGTGAGAGCAGTTAGGGGGATCAGGCCGGCAGGGGAGAGCAGTTAAGGGGATCAGGTCAGCAGGCAGGCAAGTGGTTAGGAGCCAGTGGTCCCGGATTGCGAGAGGGATGTCCGACTGCTGGCTTAGGCCCGATCATTGATTGGCCGCCTCCTGCACGCCCCACACTGGGGATTGAGCCCGCAACCCAGGCATGTGCCCTGACAGGAATCCAACCATGGCTTCTTGGTTTGTAGGTCGATGCTCAGTGCAGGCCGGGCAGGGAAGCTGGCGTTTGACGAGGCAGAGCGCACACCTTCGGGAAGGAGACGCCCCCACGGTGGTGCTGACTGCGCGCTGGGGCTTTCCAGATGGGAATGAGGAACACTTGTACCTACAGAAAAGTCAGCTCCAGCGGGTCAGAGACGCAAATGTGAAAAGAACCACAAAATGTTTGGAAGAAAAGATTAAATAACATCTGGAGGGATTTTCAAATACAAAAACACAAGCCTTAAGGGAAAGGTTGGTGTCTTAGACTTGGCTAAAGTTGACGCTGCCCAGTGAGGCCTCGCTTGGAACTGGCCCCCATCACCTCTGTCCTCGTCGAGGGGTCCACCCAAGCCACAGGTCACGGAGGGAGCCCTGTCTCCGCCCTGGGGGACAGCGCACAGGCCTGTGGCAACGCTGTGGGTAGCCGCCGAGAAGGGTGGAGAATCGGGGCGAGTCTTTGTCACTCATCCCCCACGCCCAGCCTTGTGGTCAGGGGAGGCCGCGGAGAGGAGCCTGGTCCGAGCAGGTGATGGGCGGGAAGAGGGGGGCGTTAGGAGAGGGACGGGGCCCCTGCACGGCCCGCAGACCCACAGGCGCTGCAGGTCCTACGGCTCCTGGAGCCAGAACCCCGGCGGGCGCCCGGGGTCCCAGATGACACAGAAAGATTCACCCGAAAAACACAGACCTCATCGATGTGGCTGCTTCGAGTCTTCTCCCCAACTCCTTCAAAGCGACTGAACGGACACAAGACACGGAAGACCGCCTGCCCCATGAACCAAAGCAGCTCAGGGAAAGCAGGAGCAGCTGCGAGCCGTGCCGCTTCCGGGGGCCGGGGGGGGAGCGGGCATGGTGTCTGCTCCTGCCCTGCCCTCGGCCTGGTGCCGGGGAGCAGAGAGGGGTGCCCGCCGGCCCCGTGCGGGGCAGGGCACACCCGTGGGCGCTGGTGTGGGGGTCCAGGCTGGAAACAAGGCCAGAGGGAGCCTCGGCGCCGCCTTTCATCCTCCCTCCGGGTGGTCCGCAGAGAAGCGCGTCTTTGAATGGACCTGCGAGAGCTCTGAGGACGCAGGTGTTCATTAATCATTTCCGTCAGCAGCGCCCTGGCGGGAGCACAGCTGGCCCAGATGTGGCGTGGCCCTCCCCGAACTGGTGAGGGGTGCCAGAGATGGGCAGGGGTGTGGGGGGCCCGGGGTTCGGGGTCTCTGGCTGCAAACACCTGCCAGGCTCCCCGGAGGCAGGCAGGGGTCCTATGCCCTGGCCGGCGTGGCCGATGCCCATTCTCGGCCTCGGAGAACCCGGCAAGGGCTCAGCGGCTCCCGGGCCCGGGGCATGGCCTGTCCCTGCAGCCTCCACCCCGAACCCCTCTGCTCACCAGGGACCAAGAACACGGGAGTCCCTGCCTGCGCCCACCCGGTCCCCCAGAGCGGCCGTCCCTGCACCCTCCCTCACGCCCCTGCGGCTGCCTGTGACCGCCATCCTCCAGGGCGAGTTCAGGGTCCTGGGGGGAAGGGCCTGCCCCCTCACACCCTCCCTCTGCCCGTTTCTGCCCCCTGTGGGCATGACGCCTGCCCCCGGGAGGAGATGGGCCTGACACACACAGGCGCACGGGCCTGGCCGCAGTGGGGTTGGCACTGCGAGCCCTCTCGGTCTGCGGGTGGCATCAGCCGGCGGGCCATCAGCGTCCCTCCTCCTGTCACCCAGCCCAGCAGGCGGGGCCTTAGGCCTGTCCCGTCCTGTCGGCAGGTGCAGCTGCCTCCCGCCCGATGACCCAGCTCCATCCTGCCCCGACCCCCCGTGTCAGGGTCTGTGGATGGGGGGGCACAGGGTCTCGCTATGGGCATCTAAGTGGCAACGAAGCCCGCGCTGCCAAGACACACCCAGGTTGTGGGCTCGGGGTGCACGGGAGGCAACTGACTCTTGCACATTCATTGTGACTGTGCCCGGGGCCCCCGGCCCCACTCCAATCGCCTTCCCTGGGGCTGCCCTGGGGCTGCAGGCCCGTCACCACTGAGCCGGGCGATTGCTGGGAAGTTTCCGCCCCAAACCTCGGCACGCGCGCCCAGGACTTGCATCTTCCTCCGGCCCCGTCTCATCCGACCTCCATTCAGCCGAGCCCATAGCTAAGGCGTGGTGACGGGAAAGAGGCTGCCGTGCCGGGGCGGGGGCCTGGGCGCCATGGCCCAAGCGCGTCTTCTGCGTCCCGGCCCGTCGCCCCCGGCTCAGCGGACAACCGCCTTAATCCAGATGGACAATCGCTCCCTCCCTCTCCCGCCGCGCTCCCCGCGCCTCCCTGCCGGGAAGGTATTGTGTTCCGACACGAAAATACTTTTCATTTTTTCTACAATTTCCGTTTAAAACGTTCCAAATGTGCAGCCATATGATCTGAAACTGAACTTCAAGACAATCCTACGGGGGTTTGGACGGTGGAGAAAGCGAGGGGTCGGATCCGCTGACCCCGAGCCGACAGGATCCAGTTTCAGGCCTTTCTTCTCCCCCTCCCCAGCGGTCCTCGCCGGCGGGAGCCTTCGCTGGGGGCGACCCACCCGACGCCGCCCGGGACGCCCGCCCCGGCTCGGGGTTCCAGGACCGGCCCTGAGGTCGGAAACCAGGGGCCGGGGGCCGGCTCTGGGGCCCCTCGCTCTGTGGCCTGAGCTGTCCTCCGTGAGTAGCTGCATTGAGTCCTTTTCCTTCTTCTGAGTCCTCACCGAGGGCGTGTTTTTGATTTGAGAGAGAAGAAGGGGAGAGAGAGAAACATCCATGTAAGAGAGACGCATCGACTGTTTGCATCCCGGACGCTCCCCACTGGGGATCAAACCCGCAGCCTGGGGATGTTTCCCGACTGGGAATCGAACCCACAACCTCGGTGCTCGATGCCCCAACCAACGGAGCCACCCACCAGGGTGAGGACTTTTACTTTTCCAGAACCACAGTTACCTCCTTTATCCTCTCAAAACCCTGTGGAGTGAAGCTCTGGTTTCCACTTTACAGATGGGTAAACTGAGGTCCGGGGCTTACTAATGTCTTCAGGCCCTGCAGCAGCAAGCGATGGAGGCCGAATGCAGGCCAAGTCCCGTGAACGGCGCTCTGAGCGGCCCGGGGCCTGCAGGCGGCCCTCGGCGGGAACCTGTGTGTCTATAGGGGAGCGGTGGGGCCTTGTCCCCTGAATCCTGTGAAGAGGGAAGACAGGCAGCGGGAGGAAGCCTGAGGGTCAGCCCCGCCCCCGGGCCCCCAGGACCTGGTGGTGAGCTCCCTCTGGGTGCCCCGCCCCACCGGCCGGGTGCGGAGGGGACCAGAGTGGCCTCCTCGGCGGCAGTGAGTCGCAAGCGGTCACAGCCAGGGTGCCAGAGGCTCCTGGAAGCCACAGGTTAGGAAGGTGAGTGGACAAGCCGCGCGTCATGGGCACTGCCCGCGTAAACGCACCGGCGCAGGGCCGGGGCGCGGCCACACACAGGCGGTGCCAAAGTGGACCGAGACCCAAGCCCGCGGTGAGGTCTCAGCAGGACCAGGCGCCTAACAGGCACCCATGAGAGTCCATCTCGGCGCCAGCCCAGCCGAGGTGCTGAGTGCCTGGAGTGAAGGAACGAATGAATGAGGCCGGTGTGCTCACCCGAGACCCCCGGTCCACGGGGTCAGCTGGGCCCCGCCCACAGCGCCCCTCCAACTCCCCGGACCTGGCACCTGCTCGGCTGGGCCCAAGTTGCTGCAAGAGAACCAGCCGAGTGTGTCCTGGCCGGTGTCCTCCCCCCTCCCCACCGCCACACACACACACACACACACACACACACACACACACACACACACACACACGGTTCCCTGGAACTTCACAAGGAAAGTGGGGGGAGGCTCACCTTCGCCCCAAGGACTCTTCCCGTAGGCCTCACGCCCGGGCACCCCCACAAGCAGAAGCTGCCGCTGGCTGGACTCACAGCCCCCAGGCTCACCCCCACCCCCGCCAGGGCCGACGCCCCTGCTCCCCATACTGTCGGGGCCCGGGGCCGGCTGGCTGGCGCTCTCTCCCATCAAGGCTCAGGGTCACCACTCAGCAGACCCCGCAGGCTGAGCCAGACTCTTCCCCTAAACGCCCACTAATGCAGACCAGGCTGGGCCGCTGCCCTCGATCCGGGAGCCCGGCAGAGTCACAGATGCGATGCATCAAGCGGGGAGCCGTTCGCAGGCGCGGCCCACGGGCTGGAATTCTAGACCCCCGGAGGGAAGACCTGAGAGGCATCCCCTGCCATCCCCCGCCACCCCCCCCCCCAGGCAGGGCTGGGGGCTCCGCGCAACTGAGAGAAATTAACACCGCGGCCTCTCACACACCTGCCGTGAGGGGCCGCACCCTCACAGACCCCCTCCTCCGCCAGCCTCCGTCCTCCCCGAGTGCAGGTGAGAAGGTGTCTCCCGGGCTTCAGCCTGGCCTGGGGTCCAGGACAGGTGGCCTCCTCCCTGCACAGCGCTGCCAGGCCCCAAGCCCCTTTCCCTGGGACCAGGCAGTTCTGCTCTGCCACAGCTCGCTGCTCCCGGTCACGGCCCTCCGGGCACCGGGCAGGTGCTCCCAGGGCCCCTCAAGCCGCCGCAGAACTGAGGAGCGCAGGCGAGGAAGCAGGCGCAGCGAGCGGCGGTTTGCAGAGGCCACCCCGCTGCGGGCGGCGGGCCCACACCTGCCGGCTCCTCGGAACCCAAGGGTGGACTGCTCACGTCCCCGCTCACAGACCCAGTGCCCTCGGAGCAGCCGCCTCCCTGCCCCCGACCGCAGCTGCCCGCAGCGCCGGCCCTCGGCCCGGGACCTCTCTGGCTGCGGGTCTTTCCTCTGCCAAGCGCCGGGCAGGCAGCCGGAAGTGCAGGGCCACGTCCCCACGCCCGGGAGCAGCCGCCTGGGTCCGTGCCACCTCCCACCGGCCCACGTGGGGGCCATGCCCTGCTGTCCTTCCCTCCCTCCCTCCCAGGTTTTCGGGACCACCTCCCAGGCAAGCACTGCCTCCCCCACCGGTCCTGCCTCGGCATCTGCTGCCGGACCCACACCAGGGCACCCAGGTCTGAGGCCGACCCTCACAGCCTCCCGGAGGGACCCCTGGGTCACGCCAGCCTGGCGGGCACCTGCGTTTTAGGTGTTGCCCTGCGGCACTCACACGCAGCCGGGGCCTCATGAGGCTTCTGGAGCGGAAAGGAAATGGGTCAGAAAGGAGTTTGGGGCCCGGCCGGCGTGGCTCAGTTGGCTGAGCATCGTCCCATGAACCAGGAGGCTGCTGGTTCGATTCCCGGTCAGGGCACATGCCTGGTTGTGGGCTCGATCCCCAGTAGAGGGCGTGCAGGAGGCAGCCAGTCGATGTTTCTCTCTCACTGGTGTTTCTCTCTCCCCCCGCTCTCTCCCTTCCTCTCTCGAAAATCAATGAAGACTTTTTTTAAGTTTGGGGTGATGGTGAGCATGGACATGGTGGGAGGACGAGACTGGATGTCTGATGGCAGGGCTTCTCCTCCAGGTGGCGGAAAGGTGATAATGACCCCACCCCAGCAGCAGTGGGGCCCCTCCACGTTGGCAGAGATGACTTCCCGCCCTGGTCCTGGGCCCGGGCTCCTCAGCACCCTGGGGCCAGAAGGGCAGGGCCCCGCTTCCAGAACCTCCAGGATCCAGCGCTGGAGAACAGGCCACAGGGGTCCTGAGCGCTGGGGCACCAGGTGGGACCCAGGTGCCACAGACATACCCGGGGCCAGAGCCCAGTGTCCAGGCTCTACTCAGCCGGCCCGTGACCCTCCCCGGCCTCGGTCTCCTAGGAGCAGGCGCGGGTGGTCGCCAGGGGCGGGCCGAGAAGTGACCAGGACTTGGCGCCAGATGAGGAGGGCTTCGTCCCAGAAAGCCCAGGGGGACCGGAAGATCCCGGGGTCCCAGTGGACCTCTGCAGGTCGGGGCAGGCGGACGGCACGGATCAGCTCTCCCACCACCACTGTGCCGAGACCAGAGCCCACGGGCCACGTGCTGCTGCCCCGACGCCACTCATCTGCTTCTCCCGCCCGCCCTCCCCGCGCCTCTCAGAAGGACCTACTACGCGCTGGGCACGGGGCCGCACACCAGCCAGTTCGCTCAGCTGGCACCTCCCGAGCACCTGCCAGGGGGATTAGGACGGCGGCGTCCCAGGAGGCCGGCTTTGTTTGAGGAATTTCCCAGCGGGCAGGGGAGGGAGAGGAGGGAAGAATGACCAATTATTCGCTGTGCTGTCTCATGAAAGGCCCTTTCTGTGGCCCCTGCCTCCCTGGCGGCTGTCAGCAGCAATTTGACGAGGGAGGCTGCTCGCCTGACCCTTTCCTCCCGCCAGAGCCCCCTGGTGCCTTGTCCCAGCCCCGGGAGCAGCCACGCCGTCCGCGGCCCAGTCCGCACCTCACGCTCCAACCAGGGACCCTGGTCGGGGACACGCGCAGGGAGGCCCGTGCTGGCTGCTCTGCGCTCAGGAGAGGGAGCGGGAGCTCAGTGGCCTCCCTCGGGTTCTCCCCGTGCGAATCGGCGCTGAATGGCCAATTGTTACTCAATTCTAATTGGTTCTGGGTCACTTCCTTCGAAATCGCGGCTGCGTTCTGTTCATTTTTTCAATTAAATCTTAACAATTCACATCTGACAAAACTCAGAAATCTTGTCAAAAATTGTTCAGATTCGGGTAAGCGGGAATGCGCCGGGCGCGGGCAGGGCTGGCGGAGGCTTCCAGGTGGAGGAGCAAGTTGAGGCCGATCGCCAGGCGGGTTTATTCCTCCCACTCGCCATCCCGCGCTGGAGGGCGCGTCTTCCTCATCCACTTACCAAACATTAAAAACGGGTCCTTCGGAGGAGACCACGGCGCCGGGCCTGGGCAGTGGCTTACTCTGAGCCTCTTCTCATTTCACCTCCATTGAGAATGGGCTCTTTATCCCCAGGTCAGCCAGGAGGCGCCTGAGGGGAAAGAGATGGAGAAAGAGACAGGGCTTTGCAGCGTGCAGGCTCGGTGCAGAGCGCCCGCTGCCGCTGACCAGCTGGCTGTGTGGCATTTCCCGCAGGGACACGCCCTCGGAGCCTCCGTTCCCGTGTGCATCCTGTGTGCGTGGGACCGGGGTTGGCTATACCTGCGGCCACCCAGGAACAGCCGGGAGGAGCTGCGCTGGCCCAGACGCCGTGGCCGCTGTCACCAGTTGCAGAATTCTAATGGCTCAGCCCCAGCCTCTCATTTGTCAATCAAAACACTGCAGACCAGAGAGGGCGGTTGACTTTCCCAAAGTCACACAGCCTGTTAGTTCTGGAGGCAGACAGAGAAGGGAACGTTCCCTCGATGCTGCTTTCAGGTGAGGTTTGGAGCGGGGCCCGCTGACTGGGGCCCACGACCACAGCCTGTGGCCCGGCTTCTCGCCATGCGGTCCCTGGACCCCAGCCGGGCGTTCCCGGAGGCCTCGTCAGAAAGGCAGGGTCGGAACCTCGCCCAGTGCGGTGGGTGTGAAATGGGGCTCTGACCACACGGCCCAGCCATCGGGCTCCCTGGGGGTCATCCAGAGCAGGGGGAAGCGCACATCCCCTCAGACACCCGCAGGCGAGTATTTCCCGCAGCCTACACACGGCCGTCAGGACTTGGGAGCAACTGAGATGGCCCTCAGCGGGGGCTGGATGAGTGAACTGTGGTCCATCCAGACAAGGCACCTTACTCAGCTCCAAAAAGACATGAGCGCCCGGCTGGCGTGCCTCAGTGGTTGAGTGTTGACCTATGAACCAGGAGGTTGAGGTTCGATTCCCGGTCAGGGCACAGGCCCGGGTTGCGGGCTCCACCCCCAGTGTGGGGCGTGCAGGAGGCAGCCGATCCATGGTTCTCTCTCATCATGGATGTTTCTCTCTCCCTCTCACTCTCCCTCTCCCTCCTCTCTGAAATCAATAAAAATATTTTTTTTTAAATAATAATAACAATAAAAAGCCATGGAAAGGTGTGGCAGAACCGTAATGCCTATGACTAAGTGCCAGGAGCCGCCCTGAGAAGGCCACACACTGTGGTTCCCGCCACAGGACACTCCGGAGAGGACGGCGCTGTGGAGACAGCGACAGGAAGGCAGCTGCCAGGCTGGGCAGGTGGGGGAGGGGCACGGGGGCACCGAGGGCTCTCGGGCAGAGACACTGCTCCGTGGGACCCTGTGAGGGTGCACACATGCCATGTGCATGTGTCCAAGCCCAGAGAATGCACAGCAGCAGGAATGACCCGCGGACTCCAGTTAATAACAATGTATCAGCATCAGCTCATCGATGTAGCGAATGGAGCACCAACCTGCTCTCCATGGCCGGGCTCACCTGGGAATTCCCTGTGCTTTCTGCTCAGCTGCCTATAAACCTGAAAGTGAACTCGATGAATCACATTTTAACAAATTCCTCAGCATTAGCTGCTCCAGAGCTGCCCCGGGAGGAGGCCGGACCGGATGAGGCCCCGAGTGCGCACCTCAGTGCCAGCCCCCTCCGCTCCGCTCTGCGCCAGCATTGCCCTTCGAGCCGACACTGTGCCCAGGGAGACACAAGGAGGAGTCTGCCCTGCCCCCACCCCACCTTCCTCCCCCACCCGCCCCCCGGGACCCGGCAGGTGCGTAGGGCCTGGTGGAGGTGCGGGACCTTCCAGGTGGGCGGGAACGCCCGTCACATTCCAGCGAAGGGGCCGGGGCTGTTCAGGAGCTTCCGGGACATGGACCCTCTGGTCCCTGCACGGATGCCAGGTGGGCAGGTGGTGCCCCACCTGCAGAGGGGGCCCGGGGCAAGGAGGCCCTGCCTGACCAGGGACTTCCTGGAGAGGGGCCTCACCCAGAGCTCCGCCCAGTGTGCAGTGGGGGAACTTGGAGGGGAAAGGGCGCCCCAGCGCCTGGCTGAGGGACTTCAGGCCACTTGGGCTGTGACCTTTGCCTGCCAGCTTCCTCGGTCCTGGTGGTGACGGTGGGACAAAGGGGAGGGCGGCACACAGCTGCGGAGCGGGGCTGCCCCGGGGAGAGGAGGCCACGGAGCACTTGGCCTTGACCCCAGGAGCTGAAGGCCACCGGCAGTGGCGGCAGCACTCCGCTAATTCATTACTGAGCACCCCAGCCGCGGCAGGCAATTAGCACGGGGCCTCCATCCTGACGGCTAATTGCACTAACTGATGGGGTCGCCGGCCTCCCAGCCCTTGCCCCGGTCAGGGAGGGCTTCACGCCTGGGAGCCCGGCCTCCGACCCCTCTCTCGAGGTTCTCTGGAGCATCTCTTCTTGGAGGCCACAGTGTGGGGAACCCTCTGTCGGCCCCCACCCCTGGTCTGGACTTCAGTCCCGCCCTGACACCTGGTCCTTCATCCACATCTCTGTGAGACGGGGGCGGGGGGCGGGGGGGAGGTGGGGGTTGTGACCATGAGCAGAGGACAGAATTCGGCAGCCACAGTCAGGTGCTGTGGGTGCTGTGGGTGCTGTTGGTGGGTGATGCAGCCTCAGGACACTTGCAGGATCGTGGGAAAGGTTGGATTAGGGGACAGATATGATGCACAGACCCAGGTGAGGAGCTCAGTAAACTGTCCAGGTGCC
>JAJQQW010000002.1:1738952-1898952 GCA_025583905.1 Ia io | reverse complement strand
ACCCCCCACCGGGGATGTGCCCGCAACCAATGTACATGCCCTTGACCGGAATCGAACCCGGGACCCCCCAGTCCTCAGACCGATGCTCCATCCACCGAGCCAAACCGGTTTCGGCAGTAAAAATATATTTTAAAAAATAATAATAAAATAAAAGTCCGGTCTTGTTGCCGAGCTGTGGCTGCAGCTCGCCGCCTCCTCTGCGCAGTGCCTCCTGGTTGCCTCCCAGTACCCACTCCCCTCTCTGCGTTAGTATCTGAACTCTCTGGGCGGTAGGGGTGGTCAAAGAGATGAAGGCAGGCATCTGGGAAAGGGCCTCTGGGGCACCCCTAAAAGCTGGGAGGACACCCCTCTGCTCCTCGCACTTCCTTTCCTCCTGCTTGGGACAAAGGCATGAGGGCTGGAGCTTCAGCAGCTGCCCTGGGCTGGGAGGAGAGCACCCATGTGTGAGGACGGGAAAGAGAGGCAGGGGTCCCTGGGTGCCCTGCCTTCGTGTGCGGCACACCCACAGGCGTGTTCAAGCTGCTGTGGTCAGTTGGTAGCTGGCCCAGCTTGGAAGGGCCTCTGGTATTAGTTGGGATGTTCACCCAGTTTCCTAAGTGGAAACCAAGCTCCAGGGCTTCTCTCCCACGTAAAAATGCAAACTGCGATCGGCCGGGCCGGGGCAGCTCTGCTTCCCTAAGGGACCCAGACGAACACGGGTGCACGCTGTGAGCCAGGCTCGGCCGCCCTACACTGCCATCACCTGGACGCTGCGGGAGAAACAGCCCCGCGCCACCGGGCCCCTGTCCCTGCCCGGCCAGCCTTCTGAGGGGCCTGGGGCCTGGATGGATGAACTCTCCTTGCCCTCCGGGCGCTCACTGTTGGGTGGGAAGGGACGGGAGGATGGGGGACAGGGTGGCTGCCGTCACACAGTGAGACAGGCCAATGCTGCCCTGCAGTGTGAGGCTGCTCAGGGCCGCTCCCCACTCCCGGCTCCCCACGGCTGATGCCCCACAGGGGGCCTGCACCTGGGAAACGCAGTGGTTTGCAGGGCGCGAGGCTAGCAGACGCTGCCCCACTGACCTGCAGGTGACTCGATGCCAGCTTTCTATGCGGAGAGAGGATGTTCATATGGAGGCCTGGCTGCCTGAGGGGTGACTGTCAGACTCGGGCCCAGATGCTGCGTGAAGGTGATTTTTAGATGAGGTCAGCACGGACTGGGAGTAACCCCTCCACGGTGCGGTGGGCCTCACCCAGGCAGTTGAAGGCCTTAAAAGCAAAGACCGAGTTCCAGCCGGCTCGCTCTCTCTCTCTCTCTCTCTCTCTCTCTCTCTCTCTCTCTCTCTCTCAACGCACTCAGAACCTAAGACAAATATGTATTACTTCTCCAAACAAGTTTTTTAAAAATGAAATATAAGGTAACAAAAATCACTCCGACATGGCCCCGTGACCTTCAAACTCTAGACACGGTAAGAAATAAATCTGTAAATACAGGGTGTGGAGCAACTTCAGCGCTCGTGCTGGTCCTGGCAGGTGTGGAGCCTGGCTGCCCCCCTCCTCGCCCCCAGCCCGCAGCCTTCTCAGGGCTGAGTCGCTGTGCGGGGCGCCCACCCCCATGGGCCTCCCCACTGCGCTTGAGCCCCCCCTTTAGTGGGCACCGCGCCTCCTGCGGGATGGGACCTGAGAACCAGCCTCAGCCTTGCTTCCCGGGTCTGGACTCAGTCCCGCTGAGGGGCCCGCGGCCTCCCCGACATCGCATTGGGGGTGCGGGGACTGCCCACCGCCTCGCCCGCCCGCCATTCCTTCACCAGGATGGACCAGGGGCCACGGACCGCCCCAGGAGCCCCATCCCGCTCCCTGGGAGCCCCATCCCGCCCCGGGGAGCCCCGGGAGCCCCATCCCGCTCCCCGGGAGCCCCATCCCGCCCCCAGGAGCCCCATCCCGCCCCGGGGAGCCCCGGGAGCCCCATCCCGCCCCTGGGAGCCCCATCCCGCCCCGGGGAGCCCCGGGAGCCCCATCCCGCTCCCCGGGAGCCCCATCCCGCCCCCGGGAGCCCCAGTCCTGCCCCCGGGGAGCCCCGGGAGCCCCATCCCGCCCCCGGGAGCCCCATCCCGCTCCCCGGGAGCCCCATCCCGCCCCGGGGAGCCCAATCCCGCCCCAGGGAGCCCCAGTCCTGCCAGGCAGACAAGGAACAGCAGAGCCTCCTTGGCGGCAGGATGGGTGGGGAGGGGTCACCTGGCGGCGCCCACAGGTGGGCGGGTTGGGGGGGGGGGGTGCCAGGGCCGGCTCTGGGTGCCACCAGGTGGGGGTGCCCGGGCGGGCTCGCTGCCCAGTGAACCCCACTTGAAAAAATTCCGACAGAGACAGGAGTGTTTGCTTCGCCTGCACCCTCATGGGCCCCGGTTCAGGGAGGCTGGCAGGGGGTTCGCTCCGGGGCACCTCGTGCAGCCAGGCCCCCTTCGCAGGGCCCTCAGAAACTCCGAATGCGAATGCGCCTGGCCAACCCAGCTCCCGGGGGGCCGCTCCTGGGGGGGGCAGGGGGGCCGCTCCTCGGGGGGCCGCTCCTCGGGGGGGGGGGGGGGGGTAGGGGGGGCCGCTCCTCGGGGGGGGGGGACCGCCCTCGGGGGGGACCGCTCCTCGGGGGGGGGGGGCAGGGGGGCCGCTCCTCAGGGGGACTGCTCCTCCGGGGGGACCGCTCCTCCGGGGGGGCCCCATCGGGGGGGGGGGGGGGCCGCTCCTGCCAGGGGACCGCTCCTCCGGAACAGACCGCTCCTCCTTGGGGGGGCCGCTCCTCGGGGGGGGCAGGGGGGGCCGCTCCTCGGGGGGGCGCTCCTCCGGGGGGCCGCTCCTCCGGGGGGGGGGGCTCCTCGGGGGGACTGCTCCTCCGGGGGACAGGGGGGGGTGCCAGGGGGGGGGGCCGCTCCTCCGGGGGGGACCGCTCCTCCGGGGGGGCCGCTCCTCGGGGGGGGGCAGGGGGGCCGCTCCTCAGGGGGACAGGGGGGCCCTCCTCGGGGGGGGGGGGGGGGGGGGGCCGCTCCTCGGGGGGGCCGCTCCTCCGGGGACAGGGGGGGCCGCTCCTCGGGGGGGGGGTGCAGGGGGGGCCCCCTTCGGGGGGGACCGCTCCTCCGGGGGGGGCCGCTCCTCGGGGGGGACCGCTCCTCGGGGGGGGGCAGGGGGGCCGCTCCTCGGGGGGGACCGCTCCTCCGGGGGGGCACCGCGCTCCTCCGGGGGGACCGCTCCTCCGGGGGGGGCCGCTCCTCGGGGGGGGGGCTCCTCCGGGGGGGGGCAGGGGGGCCGCTCCTCGGGGGGGACCGCTCCTCCGGGGGACAGGGGGGCCGCTCCTCGGGGGGGGGGCAGGGGGGCCGCTCCTCCGGGGGGGCCGCTCCTCCGGGGGGGCCGCTCCTCGGGGGGACCGCTCCTCCGGGGGGACTGCTCCTCCAGGGGGACCGCTCCTCCGGGGGGACCGCTCCTCCGGGGGGGCCGCTCCTCCGGGGGGGCCGCTCCTCGGGGGGGGGGCAGGGGGGCCGCTCCTCGGGGGGGGCCGCTCCTGGGGGGGGGGGCAGGGGGACGCGAGTGGAAGGCGCCCCGAGGCTCAGGGGCGGTGCTGGCCTTGGGGCAGGTCCCCCACAGACAGAAGGACGCAGCCAGGGGAGCCGCGGACCGGCCCGCCCCTGAGCAAACCTCCGAGCGGGCCGGGAGGGCAGGAAGCCGCGCCCCGCCGGCACCCGCCTCAGCCCCTCCCAGCCCCCACTCCCACCCCGGAAGCTTGCGGGCGGTTTTAGGAAGACGGGAGGGGAGGAGGGGCCTCGTAGCCCTGAGTGCGAATGTTCTCATTTCTCAGAAGGGCGGGTTTGGGGTGTCGTTTGGCCAAACTCACTGAGCTGCGCGCCCAACTCGGTGCTTCCTCCGCGCGAGGACCGCTCTGGGCTTCGGAGGGAGGCCGCCCGCGGCTCCTGGCTCCCTGGGCGTGCAGCGCGGTGCCTGCACTAACAAACAACTAACTGACAACTAACTAAACTAACAACTAACTAAATAACCAACGACTAACGACTAACGACTAACAACTAACTAACGACTAACAACTAACTAAACTAACAACTAACTAAATAACCAACAACTAACGACTAACTAACAACTAACAACTAACTAAACAACTAACTAAATAATCAACAACTAACGACTAACAACTAACAAACTAACAACTAATAACTAACCACTAACTAAATAACCAACAACTAAACTAACTAAATAACTAGCGACTAACAACTAATAAACTAATAACTAACAACTAACAACTAACTAAACTAACAACTAACTAAATAACCAACAACTAACGACTAACAACAAACAAAAACTAACAACTAACTAATAACTAACAAACAACTAATAACTAACAACTAACAAACAACTAACTGAACTAACTAATAACTAACTAAACTAAACTAACAACTAACTAACTAACTACGTCAATGAGAAAACCCAGGCCGCGGAGCGTCTGTGGCCGTATTTGGGGCCTCATTTCCCGGCTTTGCTACAGCCAAGGAGCGGGGAGCAGGGCGTCTGTGTCCCGGAGACAGACGGTCCAGCGGGCAGGCGGGCCGGACGCCCCGGGCGGCGGCCGAGGAGGTGGCGCCGGGCCGGGCCGGGCCGGGCCGGGCCGGGCCGGGCGGAGGCGGGCGGGACCCTCCCCTTCCCCGCGGCCCGCGTCCCGCGTCCCGGGCGCTGCGAACGGCCGCTCCGCTCCCGGGGACGGGCGCCCGGACCGGCCCGGGCCGCGCCTCCGGCGGGTGGAGCGGGCAGCGGGGCGCCGGGAAGCCCTTCCGACAGGGGGACCTGCCCGCTCCCGGCCGGGCGGCGCTCGGTCCCGCCCGGGTCTGGGGGGCCTGGGTCAGGCCCTGCGGGCTCAGCTCCGAGTTCTGCCTTTTAGCCGGAGCCCAGGTCCCCGCGCAGCCCCTCCCGGGCCGGCCCGCACCCCCGCGGGGATCGGGCCCCGAGGCGGCCACGCGGGCCGAGCGGCGCCCGCCCGGTTGCAGGAGCGCGTCTCCGGGGCGGCGGGTCCTGAGCGCGGGGCTGCGGGCGCGCCGGGAGGGGCCGAGGCGGGGCCGAGGGCCGGCTTTTAGCGGAGAAGTTGGACCGTCAGCGAAACCATTAGGGCTAATGCGAGGCACGCGAGAGGCGGGATCAATGCCGGGCCTCGCGGGTGCGCGGGCGGAGGTGGGGCGCGGGGCCGGGAGGCAGGCGGCCTCCGCCCAGCGGGGAAATGGGTTTTCGCGATTTCAGAAGCAAACTCGACCCAAAGGGAGCGAGGCCGGATGTGCTGACGCTGCGGTTAGCGCGGAGCTGCAGCCCGAGACTGGCTCCGGGAAGGGGCGCGGGCGGAGAAGCGGGAACTTGGCGGACGGGCTGGGCCGCGCGGCGGGGTCTGCGCTCCCGGGCGGGCGGCCCGGCCCCGCGTCCCAAGCTCCCAGCCCGGTGGAGGCCGGGCCTGTGCAGGGCGCGGGGACACCGCCGACCTGGCCAGCGGGGACCAAGCTCTCCCCGCACCCCCGCCCCGAGGCTGGGAGCGGTGGGCACAGCACGCGCGTCCGGCCGCCTCGGGGACAGTGAGCCCCAGGCCCGGATCCGGGGTCCTGGGCCCGATCCTGAGGGCCCCGCTCCAGGCCCAGGGGGAGCCAGGCTTTCAGAGGAGCGTCTCCGTGGGGTGGCGTCCTCACAGCCCGGTTCTCCCTCGGCCTCCCACCCTCTTCCCCCCACACGCGGAGGGCGAAGACCCCTCCGTCCCTGGGGCACTTCCTGTGGGGTGGGGCGCCCCCTTGCTGGGTTCAGGAGAGAGGGAAGAAGAGGGAGGCGGCTGGTTCAGCCTTTCTCGGGCCTCACTGGGTTTGTCTGTGAAATGGGCGCAGGAGCAGTCGCCACCAGCTCCAGGAGGAATATCGTGAAAGGGACCCTGTCCGCCAGCATCAGATCAGCATGTCCGCATCATTCTGTCCACCTCGTCTCTGGTCCCGGCCAGGCTGCCTCCCAGAACTGGGCCCACACAGGGCTCTGCCGGCTTGAGCCTCCCCGGGACCCACTGAGGCCCAGGTGGTTCCAGGCACCCTAGAGGCCTTAGAAAATTCCACGGAAGGCACTCCACAGCGTGGGGCCCTCTGAGGCAAAGCCTGGGGCACCCCCACCTTGGGGAACTCGGGGGGAGGGGGCTTGAGGAAGGGGAGGGGTGGGGGCGGGCCCTCACGCACCCATCTCCCCTGCCCCAGCCCGGGGGTGGGCTGCGGGCTGAGCCCCCCTCTTCCCCTTGGGGAGCAGCTCTGCCTCGCCCGCAGGCAGCGTTTGCAATCAGATGCCTGCGGCCCTCAATCCTCTTCCGTAAAATGGGGGCCTCACCCCCCAGGAGACTGAGGGGTGTGAGACTAAGCACTGGCTCACCCCCAGCTCACAGGCGGCCCCATGGGTGTGGACGGGCTGGGGCCATGCACCACCCCGGTGGCCCGGCTCCGGGCCAGGGTCTGCGCCACCTCTGGACACAGGTCCTGCCAGCTGTGGGAATGGGGCGCCGCGTGCGGACACCCTGGGTCTCGGCTGGGGACGCGGCAAGGGGAGGTGGGGCGCTTGGGCCCCGGGGGCGCGGCGGCGGACAGAGGGTGCTGGGTGCCTGCGAGGTCAGGGGTGCAGCTGTGGTCACGGAGGGCCGCTGCGCGTGCGCGTGCTGTGCCCGGGGCTGCGGTTCGCGGGCACCTCCTGTGCGCCCGGCTGAGCCCCAGCGCGGGCCGCGGCGTGAGGCTGCCCCTGCCCCACCGGCCAGCGCGGGCCGCGGCTGAGCCTCGGCGGCGGCGGCTGCGGGATGCTGAGAGGGACGCGGACGGCTGCGTGCCCACGCGCGGCCTTCACCGGGCTCCCATCCCGCTGGCGGGCAAGCGCAGTGGGCAGGGCGAGCGGTTCTCCCAACGCCACGCAGCTTCCCTCCGGCCCGGCTTCCGGGCGAGACCCGGCCGGGCCTCTGCCGCCGCCTCCAGCCCCGGGCTGATGCCGCCGCCTCCCAGAAGCCCTCCGGGACCCGCGGGCCCAGGCTCCTCCCTTCCTCCCTCCCGCCCTCCCGCCCCCAGTTTGAGCTCCGCGCCTCCTGGGGCCGGCGGCGCGGGAGCTCCGCGTGGAGCCGGAGGGCAGGGGCGGGCGGCGGGGAGGGGGCGGGAGGGCGAGGGGAGAACCCGGGGGGGCCCAGGCCCAGCTAGACTCCCAGACGCCGGAGAGACGCCAGGTGAGCCGGGCGCGGCGGGGAGGGGGCCGGGGCGCCAGCGGGCAGGGGGCGGGGCCGGAAGGGCTGCGGGCGGGGGCGGGGGGGGGCGGGGGCGGCCCCGGGCCCGCGGGCGGGGAGGAGGGAGGAGGGCCTCGGCCCGGCGCTCCCGAGCGGAGAGGCCGGGACGGGCCGGGGCCGCGCCGCTGCCCGCTCCTCTCCTCCGGCCTCGGGCAGCCCCGCGGGCCCGGGCGCCGGTACCCTCCTCTGCCTCCGGGAACCTCAGGCCGAGGGGGGCCAGCCCGGCCCAGCGCCGCGCGGGGCAGGCGCGGGCTTCGGACGCGGAGCAGCGACGCCAACTCCCCAGCCCGACCCGAGGACGCGGGGCCGGGACCGGTGCGCCGCCCCGAGCGCGCGCCGCCAGCGGCCTGGGTGGAGGAGACGTGTCCGCAGAGAAATAAAGCTTAGGGGGCGCCGGCCCCCCCGGGCCCGCAGCCGAGGGGAACCGGGCCCTGGGGAGGGCCTGTGCGGAAGGGCGCGGGCGGGAGGAGAGGGCGGCCGGCGGAGACCGACGAGCGGGCTCTGGGGGAAGAGGGAGCCGCGCGCGGGGCAGGCGCAGGCCGGAGGCGGCCGGGCTCGGCGGGTGGGCGCCTTCCCGCCAGGCTCCTTTCCGGGGGGTGGGCGCCCCCGTTCCAGAGGCCCTGCGGGGGCCTTGCCGCCCCCACCCCCACCGCCGGGCCCTAACACCCCCGACTCTGGAGCTCGCCCCTCGCAGGGGACAGGGCGCAGCCTTCGCACCGGCCGGTCCCTCGGACGCGTCCCTCCCTGGTCTGTCCTCCGGGGCTCCCGCCCCGCAGCGCGGGCCACCCAGCCCGACTTCCTTGGCATCGCGGGCGTCGTGGGCCCAGGGGCGCCGAGAGGGTCCGGGGCGCATCGTGGAACCAAAGACACGAACACGGGGCCCGCGAGGCCGCGCCGGGCTCGGACCCACAGCGGGCCGGCCGGCCGCACGCGCGGCTGCTCGGCGAGGTCCGCCGGGGCGGCCCCAGCGCGGGGCCGGGAGGCGGTGCCCGGGACCCCGCAGCGAGGACGCGGCCGTCCCCGGGCTCGGCGGCCTCCCCAGGCGGGTGGGGCCGGGACGCGTCCGCAGAGCCCGAATGAAGCGGCTTCATGTGCCGGTTCCGAGTGAGCGGGACGGCAGACCCGGGTGGGAGGAAACACGGCTCCGCGGGGCCGCCGGCCGCACCGGGGCTCCTGCTGCTTTTAAACGCGCTTATTCTGCAAGTTTCTAACGTGAGCGAAGTAGAGGGAGCCTGAAAGCAAGCCCGGTTCCCTCCTCCTCTTTATTAGCACTTAGCTCATTAATTAGTTTCTGTTGAGATATTTTCAAGCAAACGCAGGCAGCACACCATTTCATCAGTAAATACATGTGTCTTTAACTGACAATAACTTTTAAAGATTAACAATACAAAAAATAAAAATAAAAAGTTAACAATACAGCTGAAAATGCACCTCTCAGTACGGCCCCCCATCTCCCTCCGAAGCGCCGGCTTATGGGGGGCGGGGGGAGGCCGTTGGCTTCTGTCCCACCTGACTGCAGCGGCCGGCCCGGTCCGGTCCGGGTCCTGGTCCTGGTCCCGGTGTGGCTTAAGCAAGCATGGAGCTGAGCCGGTGGCTCCGGAGCGCGGGCCCAGCAGGCGGGCGGCGCTGCGTCTGGGTCTCCAGGCGGCCCAGGCTCGGCTTCCTCTTGGCACCTTTGTCCCTTGAGTCCGGTCCAGATTGAGGCCTCAGAGCTCTCTTTCCAACCCCCTGCGAGGGGGTGCCCACCTCCCCTGGTCCCCGGAGGGCAGCGGGGCTGTGCAGCCAGCTGTGCAGAGCCTCCTGGGGAGGGCTTGGCCCGCAGGGTCCAGGTGATGATGCTCCCTCCATAGGCAGGCGGCTTGGTGCCACCCTGCTCTCCCCCTGCACTGGCCGCCAGAGGGGAGGGTGGCCCAGGGAGTTAGTTACCCAGGCGCTTGCAGCCGGCGGCGAGGAAGGCACCTGGGTCTTGCCGTGGCACCAACTTGCAGGCAGGGGCGGCTCAGCACAGGTGGGGCTCCAGGGAGGGGGTGGCTGACTCCGCAGCACCAGGTGGAGGCAGGGGGTGGCCCAGTGACTTCACGGCCCCTGCCCCAGAGTCTCTGCTCCTCTTGGAGCCTCAGTTTCCCTTTCTGAGAACCGCCAGGTGGGCCGGGCCGGTGTAGCTCAGTAGTTGAGCACCATAGACCCAGGAGCCAGGAGGTCGCAGGTTGGATTCCGGGTCCGGGCCATGCCCGGGGTGCTGGCTGGAGCCCCAGTAGGGGCCCTGCAGAGGGCCTGACGGATGATGCTCCTCTCTCATCGGTGTTTCTATCTCTCTATCCCTCTCCCTTCCTCTCTCTCTGGAAATCAATAAAAACATGTTTTTAATTTTAAGAAAACTGCCAGATGGGACCAGAGGCCACGAAGGATGCTTGGGAGAGACCTGCAGGCACAGAAAAAGAGCGGCCGCCTGCGCTCCGGCCTCCCTCTTGGTGCCCACCGTCCCCTCAGCTCCCAGCCCCTTTGTCTCAGTCCCCGGGGCAGCTCTGAGCCCAGGCTTTAGGGGACTCCTCCCCAGGCCCTGCGGCGTGCGGGGAGGGGGCACCTTCGCCTGGGAGAGGGGCCTGCAATGCTCAGTGTGCCTGGGATCAGTCTGCAGGAGGCCCTGGGGCGCAGGAGTCCAGGCCAGGGCTCCTAGGCGACAAGAGTGGCTGGGGAGCCGCCAGCTAGGCAGGCGCCCCTCAATCCCTCAGGCGGCTTTGGAGGAAGCAGGCAGGAGCGGGCCCAGGGCCTGGGGTGGCTGGGTGGAGCCAGGCAGGCGGGGGTCCGGGCAGCCACCTGGGGAGGAGGGAGCTGGTCTGTTCTGTGTGGAGCAGGAGCCTGGCTGTGGTTTGCTGTCAGGCTGTAGCTCCATTTCCCTTCGACCCAAGGAAGGGCCCAGCCCTCGTCCCCCTTTAGTGGCCCTTCCCAGACCCACCTGCACCCACCCGAGGGACAAGCTCTGGGCGAGCTACTTCTCCACCTTCTTCTCTGGGGGGCGCTAGTGAGGACTTGGCCTTGTCCTACCCACGCAGGGCACGGCGTGCCGGAGGCGTTGGGTCACTCCCTGAGTCCCACACCATCAGGTAACCCCTAGACTCCTGGGCAGGGATGGCACTGGCCTGGGTGCTCCTCAGCCTCCAGGGCGTCAGGGGAGGCCCAGGATTCACAGGGTAGACCCCCATCCTCAGCCAGGAGAAGAGAAGGGGCCGGATCAAGGTCACTGGTGAGCTCGGCTGGGGCTGGGCTGGGCCAGGCGGGCCTGCCCTGGGCGTCCAAAGCCGGTCAGATCCTCCTGGGCTCAGTGAGTCTGACCTGACACCCGGGCAGCCCTTGGTGGCCTCTCTGAGGGGTGGGTGGGGTGGCGGTGTGGAGGGGAGGGCAGGCGAGGTGGAGGCAGACCTAAGCCATCCATCTTCGGCCAGGAGCAGAGCCAGCACGCCGAGGTTGGCGGGAGATCGATGGCGCTGGGGATAGGCGCTGCGGTCCCAGCCTGGCCCCGCTGTAACCACCGCTGCTCCCTGGAGGTGCTGCCCCTGGGGCCACCCCCGGGATGCTGGGTAATCGGGGTAAAGCCAGCTCCCGGAGCCCGGCTTTCTGTGCTTCCCCATGGGGCTCCCAGCTCCGGAGCCAGCGCCAGCGCCAGGCCCTCTGAGAGGGGTGCAGCCTCCTCCACCGCCTCGCCCTCCATCCACCTCAGCCCCGCACCCGCCCAGGCCACCCCAGCCCCCAGCCCGGCAGGCAGGCGCTTAGGTGCTGGCCAGCCCAAACATTCACGGATTCATCGAAAAGACATGGCCCTCGTCTCCCCCTTCCCTCCTCCCCGTCCCTCTTCCCCTTTCCCTCAGACACAGTGGCCTGCTCCTCTGCTTCTTGGGGGAGTGGGACTTCTGACTCTGCGCCCACGGACTCCGCACCCTTCAAGCGCCTGCAGCCCCACGCTGTGAGGCTCCTGGGCCTGAGGCTGGCCTGCCTGAAGCTCTGGTTGGTGCGGACCCCCCTGCCCGAGGGAGACCCGCCTGGGACCGGGCACCGCCCTCTGCTCAGCACACACTGCAGCTGCCATGTCACCTCAGGGCCACCACGTCGCCACCGTCCAATAAAGCAGTTGCTTTGCCTCCTTTAACTTGGGGTTTAATGATCCTGTTCTGGTCCCAGATTCCCGGTGACCTCAGCATTCCTGAGAACATGGTGGCTGGTCACAGGGCGGGTGCTGGGCTCGCAGGGGCCACCGGGCTGTGGGCCTGGTGTGCAGAGCGGGTGGGCGCTGCAGGCAGGACCGGCACTGGCCCCCAGGCCTCCGACGGAGGACGGAGCTGCAGGAGGCTGTCCTCAGGAGGACTGACACGGATGTGTCCGCTGACGGCATGAGGCCACCACCAACGCGACAGAGCACAAGGGTCCTGGGGAGCCTGAGCCAGGTGTGGAGGCCCAGCGTGGGCCGGTGGGTGCGGCCCCTGGAGTGGCCATGTGGAGCCCCCTAGCACCTCTCAGACTAGGGGTGCAGGCCTTGACACTTAGCATAGCTAGCAGCAAACCAGATCCTACGTCCCTTCTAGACGAGGTCAAACTGAGGCTCAGCAGCTGCTAAAAGTAGGGGGTTAGCCTCCCGCCCTCAGGAGAGCGAGGCTGAGCCTTGGGGGGCCAAGAGGAGGCTGATGGGGAGCTGGTAGGTCTACCTCGCCAATGGGGTGGGGCTGGGTTGGAGGGTGGGCCCCCTAAGTTCCTTAAGATGCTCCCCCCTGTCCTGCATCAGGCACGGGAGCTGGGGATCTCAGGGCCCGGAGGTGCCAGAACAGCCTGGGTCACCACGGAGGCCCCACCCGGGGTTCAGGGGCCTGGCCGCAGGGGGCTGGGAGAAGACAGGCAGGGGATGATGCGGGTCAGAGTGCTGGACAGTAGATGGACCCACGGGCTGCCCAGCAGCGAGGCCCCGTGGCGCACTGTCCTGGGCTGCGTGTGACCAAGTGCTGAGCCTCTCGCTCAGGCCTCCTGTGTCTGGAAGCCGAGGCCCAAAGCCTGACGGAGGTTTTCCAGGGGGCGGGGTTCTGCAGTCACAGTAGCGACCCTTCCACCCCACGACCCGCCCCAGGCTGGAGAAGGGGACGCAATACTGCCCGGGCCCTGCCTTCAGCCTGCAGCGCGCTGGGGAGGAGAGGGGGGCGCTGACAGAGAGGGAGGCCACAGGGATCCCGGCCTTTGGAATCGCTTTCTTCCGGAGCCCACAAACGGCCCTGAGCAGGGACTGCACCCACCGCCCGAGGCCCCCAGGGCAGAGACTGCAGGCGGCCCAGGGATGAAGCGAGGCGGAGCTCCGTTCCCCCCAGACCATGCTGGGAGCACCAGGGTTGTTTTGGCCAAAAGAAAACCCCATCTGGTTGGAGAGGCTTTTGAGTCGTCCCGATGGGACAGTGGGCATGGCTGCCACACAGCCTCCTGTGCCAAGCGGAGCGGCCCACGGGTTCTGCCCGAACTGCCTGGCGGCTGCCGGTTTGGGTGGAGCCCCAGAACTTGGGATGCGGGACCCACCCATGCCCCTCTCCCTCCCACTTCCTCTGGGATCCGCTGGGCCTCGGGGCTGGGGGGAAGGGGCGGTGGCAGCGCAGCCCCAGACCACCTGCCGCCAGCGGGCTCCGCCCGGCCCAGGTCCGCTGGGAAGTGCTCAGGGGGAAAGCCGCCCCTGGGCTGCCCCACCCAGTGACCACAAAGCAGCCGAAACTCCAGAAAAGGTCCCTTTTTATTCCATACGCAAATAAGTAGATTCATTAAAAAAAAAACACGAAGAAGAGTCTTGGCCGCTGGCGCCGCAGCCCTTGGGGAGCCCCGCCGGGCCCTGCGCTCCGAGCGGAGACCTGCGAGGCGGCCTGTGGGGCCGCACCTGCCCTGC
Source organism: Ia io (assembly GCA_025583905.1). Taxonomy (NCBI): domain Eukaryota; kingdom Metazoa; phylum Chordata; class Mammalia; order Chiroptera; family Vespertilionidae; genus Ia; species Ia io. Next base: position 1,885,756 of record JAJQQW010000002.1, on the reverse strand, counting down.
GCCCGCCTCTCCCGGTCCCCTCCGCGGCCCAGGCCCCGCCCGAGGGGCTCACAGTCCCGGAGGCCGCCTGTCCCCCGCGGCGCCGGTGCTGGGGGTGAAGCGCCGGCAGCGGGCGCGGGCCGTCTGCGGCGCTGGTGCGGGCTCCCCCGCGGGGCTGCAGGGGCTTCCAGGCTGAGCCCCTTCCCTTCCCGGGGTACGGCTTCCGGCCTCGCAACTCCGCCGCGCCGCGTCCGTTATATTCTGGGGGCGCGTGGGGCAAAGCCCCGCCCCAGCCTGCACTCCCGGACCCCGAGGGGCTGTGGCGCACACCAGCCCTCCTGCGTGGCCCCCGCGCCCCCCGCGCCCCGGCGCCACTCCGCGCGGCGTCCCCGGAGCTCCGCAGCGGCCGCGGGGAGGGCCCGGCGGAGGGGCTCACACCAGGCCGGGCATCTGCGCCCGCAGGAAGGGCACGGAGGCGGCCGCGGGGAAGGCGGCCAGGGGGTAGGCCAGCGCCCCGGAGAAGCCGAGCAGCGGCGGGGGCGGCGCGGGCGCGGCGGGCGCCAGCGGGAAGGGCAGCGCGGCGGGCGCCCCGGAGGCGGCGGCGGGCGGGCTCTCGTGGTAGAGCACGGGCACGCGCACCAGCCGCTGCGCGCCGGGCGGGGACAGGCTGGCCGCCTCCAGCTCGGCCGCCAGCTGCCGCTTCCACTTGTTGCGGCGGTTCTGGAACCAGATCTTGACCTGCGTCTCGGTGAGCTGCAGGGAGGCGGCCAGGCCGGCGCGCTCGGCGCTGCTCAGGTAGCGCTTCAGGTCGAAGGTGGACTCGAGCTGGAAGACCTGGCTGCGCGAGAAGACCGTGCGCGTCTTCTTCTTCCGGCCGCCGGCCGCCGCCGCGCGCGCGTCCCCCGCCGCCGGGGCCGCCGCCAGCGCCGCCGCCTCCTCCGCGCCGGCCGCCGGGCCCCGCGCCGCCAGCTCCGCCGCCTCGCGCTGCACGGCGCCCGGCCCGGGGCCCCGCTGCCAGGCGCCCTCAGCGCGGCCCAGCTCCTCGCCTGTCTCGGGTGAGTCCCGGTCGCTGGCTGCAGGGAAGACAGGGAAACACGGCGGCTGCGGGCCTCGGAAACACACCCCTGGGGCCTCTGCCCCCCGCCTCCCCCCGCGCCGCGCGGTCACCGCCGCTTCTCGCTGGGGATCGTCCCGCACCGGCGACCACGCGGTGGGCACTTCGCGCGGGGATGGGGAGGAGGGGGCCCCGCCGACCAGAAACTACCGGCCCTCACACCAGACAGAGAGCCCGCCAACGTGCGCACGGAGGCCGGCTCCCGGCAGCCAGCGAGACGCTTGGAGCACAGACCCACAGGCCGCCCCCAGGACAGTGTCCTTCAGAGAAATGTGCGGGGCGCCCGGGGGCCGCAAGACACCGCCTGGCCGCGGCCGCAGCCCCAGAAACGAGGACCTGCTGGGCCCCGGCGCTCTCGCAGGAGCGGGTGCGAATCCCGCGTGCACAGACGCATTCCTGCGGGTGCGAATCCCGCGTGCACAGACGCAGGCCTCCGATGCACTCCACCCCCCAGGGAAACTCCAGTGCTCAGGCGACACCGGGGTACCCACACACCCCTTCTCCTGGCTCCTGACCCAGAATCCGCAGTATGCTCCCCGAAACCCTCAGTCTCCCCGGAGGACACACTCAGGGCCTGCAGCACATGCAGCCGCCACCGAGCACCAGGGCAGCGGTGCAGCCTGGCTTTCCGCACAGGAGTCTGAGGGGCCCCTGACTCCCCAAGGGGAGGAGGCCGGGCTGGCAGAGGACGGAGCCTCCAGCTGAGGGCCGGTGGTGGCCTGGGCTGTATTGCCTGGTGCCACGGGGTGGGGGGGGGGTGCTGATTTGCGGGTGCCCCTGCCCTACCCTGGTGGCTACACCTCTTGGTGCCTCGGAGAGCTTCTGTCTGCCCACAACACCCACCCCCCGAGACTCACGGAGGCTGGTGCTGGCTCCGGGTGCCGTGCGGGACCACCGGCTCTGACGCAGACTGAGGCCCTAACCCGCATGGTGTGAAAGGAGCTGAGGAAGTGGGGGGCGGGGAGAGGAGGGGTCTCACCTTCTGAGACCCTCTTCAGAGTCACCCCTAAAAGGGCCCTAAACTGGGTCACTCGATTTTAGGAAACTGAGATCCGCTCACATTAGTAACGGCTCAGGACCTGCCCGCTCCCCGCCTCGCACACCAGAGAGGGGGTTCCCAAGAGGGAGCAGCGCACAAGCATGCCCCAGGGCTGAACGGACCTCAGATCAAGAGCCCCCAGAACCGGAACCGAGCTGATCACGGTGTGGGTGTGTGTGTGTGTGTGTGTGTGTGTGTGTGTGTGTGTGTGTGTGTGTGTGTGTTGGGGGGCTGGCAAAACCTGGGGCCTGGTTGGAATGGCTTCCCAGGGCCCCTCCCCGTGTCTCCCTGCGAAGGCAGGTCCCCCAGGGAAGCAGCGGCCCTCCTAGGGAAGCAGAACCTTGGGGAAGGGGGCAGAACTCAGGGTTCGGAATGAGTGGGTGCTGAGGCTGAGAACCCCCCAGTCCCAGCCCTCAGCAGGGAACAAAGGCAGGAGAGGGGGAGGAGCAGGAGGGGAGGGGGGTGGGGGCTTCCGTACAGGCGCCCCTCTTGCCCGGCAGACCACAGTCCTCGGGTCTGGAGGCGCGGGAGGCCGGGCCCCTGCGCGGGGCCTGGTCCGCAGCTCTCGCAGGAGACGGGACTTCGGGGCACAGACACTGTGGAAGCCGCTCCCCTCGGGGTCCGGCCCCCCCAACAGTGGCTCCCTCTGCTCAACGCCTGTGTTCCCCGCATCTGACTCTCCTTTGTCCTCCCTTTCTCCTCTCCTCCTCCTCCTCCTCCTCGCTGTACCCGTTCTCTCGCCTCCCTCGCTCGGGTTCTTTCTGCACCTCCTTCTCCGCTTTGCTCCTCCAGCGCCCTCCTTTCCCCGTCCCTCTCCGCTTCCTGTCTCCGCAAGTCTCCTCTCTTCCCTCGTCAGATTTCACGTTCTCTTTTCTCTCCAACGATCACCGCCTCGCCCAGGCCCTCTCCGCGCTCTCCAGCCTCCCCAGGACCTGCAGGGTCTGGCGATGGTGGAACCCCGACCCTGTGAAACCTTCTCCGCACGGGCACGCTGTTCCTCCAAACGCGCCTCCAGGGTCTCTGCTGCGGCCGACACGACCCAGACTCCGCCACACACACGAGGAGGGTGACCCCAAAAAGTCCCCAAGCAAATGCGCGGGGAAGAAGCCGGGCCCCACCGCCTGGCCCGCCCAGCCACGCGCCCTCACTCACTGTCCGGACTCAGGCCGCCTCCGTAGCCGCTGTGCGCCCGCGGGTACCAGCGCGTCGTGCCGCCGCAGCCAAGAGCGTAGGGCGGCCCGGGACCGGGGGGCGGCCGGGGACCAAGGCCCAGCGCGCCAGGCCCCAGCAGAGCCCGCGCCCGCGCCTCCCCGCCCGGCCCGGAGCCCGCGCGCAGCTGCCGCCGCCGCTGGAGCCGCCGCCGCCTCGCCCGCTCCGCGTCCTCGTCCTCCGGGTCTTCGTCCTCGTCCTCCTCGTCCTCGCGGCCGCCGCCGCCCTGGGCCGCGCGCCCCGCGCCCTTGGCCTCGGCCGCCAGCAGGTTCTCGATGAGAAAGGAGGAGGCGCGGGCCGGCGTGGCGCGCCCGGGCTCCGTCAGCTCGTCCGGCATCTCCGCTGCGGGCCCGTCGGGCTCGGCAGGGCTCCTCGGGGTCCCGAGCGCCCGGGGCGCGGCCAGTCCCGGCACCCACGGGGGACTGGGCGCGCGGCTCCGGGTGCACGCGCCGGTCGGCCCTGGAGCCGCCGCTCGGAGCGCCGGCGTCGGGCCCCGCGGCCAGGCGGCCTCCGCGCAGGGTCGGGCCAGGCCGGGAGCGGGTGCGCGCCGACAGCCGGCCGGACAGCGCCTCGCTCTCCTCTCACGTCGCCGCTCTGGTCGCCGCCGGGCCGGCCCCGCTGGGGGCGGGGAGCGGAGGGGAGGGGCCCGCGGGGGCGGGGCGGGCGGGCGGGCCGCCAGCTCCACCCACGGGCCGCGCGGCGGGCCCAGCGCGGCCACGGCCCGGAGATGCCACGGGATCCGGCCGTCGCGCGGCCGGGGACCCAGGCGGGGGGTCGCGGCGGGTCCGGCCCCCCGTGACCCATTCCTGGGGTCCGCGCCAGCGCTCCGAGGGGGCGGGGTGGGGGGAGCCGGGCCTCGGCCCGGCGACCGCCCATTGGCTGCGGGACCCCGGTAAGAAACAGGCTGGCCAATCGCCGTCCTGCGAGGGCGTCCTTCCCGCGCGGGGGAGCGTGCGGGACCAGCGTGAGTGACTGCGCGCGGCCTGTGCGTGTGTGCACGGGTGTCTGTGCGTGTGTGCATGTGCGTGTGTGCACGGGTGTCTGTGCGTGTGTGTGCATGTGCGTGTGTGCACGGGTGTCTGTGCGTGTGTGTGCGCATGTGCGTGTGTGCACGGGTGTCTGTGCGTGTGTGTGTGCATGTGCGTGTGTGCACGGGTGTCTGTGCGTGTGTGTGCATGTGCGTGTGTGCACGGGTGTCTGTGCGTGTGTGTGCATGTGCGTGTGTCTAGGGGGCGAGGATCCCGGGGCGTCCAAGAAGTCGCACGGGGCTGGCCACAGTCATTTTTTTTAAAGACCCCGGGTGTCAGGGCAACTTCATGGCATTTTTTCTTTTTCTTTTATTTTTTAAATATGTAGGTTTTTTATTTCAGAGAGGAAGGGAGAGGAAGATGGAAACATCCATGATGAGAGAGGCGTTGACCGGCTGCCTCCTGCACGCCCCGCACGGGATGGAGCCCGCAACCTGGGCCTGGGCCCTGAGCAGGAACCCAACCGGGCCTCCCGGTTCCCGGGTGGATGAGATGCTCAACCGCCAGCCACACGGGCCGGGCCTAGTTTAATGAGACGTGAACGCGATGTCGTGTGGTGGACGGAACTCTAGCTCCCAGCTCAGGCCCCAGGGAGGACAGGCTGCCCCCCCACACCCCGCCTGAGTAAGAGCAGGTCCCCAAGTCCAGCTCCTGGGGCGGCCGGGCCTCCGAGCCGCTGCCCCTCCGGGGCGGCCGTGGGGAAGGCCCCTCCTCTCTGCGCCCCGTTTCTTTCACTGCGAACCCGCGGGGAGCGGCCTCCCTCCCCCCGCAGCAGGGAGCGTGGGCACGCTGTGGCCGCCCAGCCGCCCGGAGGGAGCCGCCCAGGAATCGCCTTTGGAGCGGACTCCCGGCTCGGGTGGCGGCGAGCGGCCGGGTCGCGGCGGTCGCACGGGCAGAGCCGGCTTCCCCGGACGCGGGTTACCGCGGGGCGACCCACCCCCACGCCCAGCGCCAGCCCGGGGCGGGGCGGGGGCGGCCGGGGCCTCTCCGCGCCGGCGCTGTGGTCCGAGGGGGCGCGGAGACCAGCGGCGCGTCCAGCGAGCGCTTTTCCGCCCGCTCCGGCCCTCCGCCGGGGCCCCTCCGCTCCGGCCCTCCGCCCGGGCTCCGCGCCGGCGCTGTGGCCCTCCGAGGCTCCGGCCCTCCGCCCGGCCCTCCGCTCCGGCCCTCCGCTCCGCGGCGCGTCCAGCGAGCGCTTTTCCGCCCGCTCCGGCCCTCCGCTCCGGCCCTCCGCCCGGCCCTCCGCTCCGGCCCTCCGCCCGGCCCTCCGCCCGGCCCTCCGCTCCGGCCCTCCGCCCGGCCCTCCGCCCCGGCCCTCCGCTCCGGCCCTCCGCCCGGCCCTCCGCCCCGGCCCGCGCAGACTGCCCGCCCCGGGAACGCAGAGACCCCGAGACCCCGCCTCCCGGAGCTCATCCGTCACCCCGACGCCTGGGGGCTCGGCCTGGCGCAGGCGGAGATGGGGCTCCCGTCCACTCCGCGGAGGGTCCGAGCTGGGGTCTGGGGCTGCGGCCCCCCAAGGACCGCTCCCCGGGACTCCCCAGCCAGAGGGCCCGGCCGGCCAGGGGCGGGGTGGACTCCCCAGCTGCGAAGAGCAGGGTGGTCCCTGGCTCAGCGCTGGGGTGCAATGCGGGCTCCTGCCAGACGGGGGAGCCGGGCGGAGGGGGGCCGGGGGAGCAGTGCCTTCCAGACAAAGCCTGCTCGCCCAGGCTGCCGGGGCTCCAGGAGCAGCGCCCCCCTCCCCCACCGCAGCTGGACCCACAGCCACCCATCTGGGCACCTTCCCAGTGCGGCTTCCTCTGAGTGGCCCCCAGTTCTCCCTGCTGCGGGGGGGGGGGGGGGCCCGGTAAACCGCACTCGTGAGCCTCCTGTCCGGCCCGGCTGCTGGGAGTGAGGCTGGACTCAGCCGGCCCGCGTCTCCCCACTGCCTCTGGGGGTGCCTCTGGGGGTGGCAGGGGCATGTCCCTGAGCGCAGGGCACCAGGCACCTCGGTCCCCGCACTGCTGGGCCCTGGTTGCTCCAGACCACCCTGGTGGCCGGCAGCCAGACTGGGACACCCAGCAGGTGGCTGTGCTGCGGCCGGCGGTGAACTAGCCGCGGGCGGGCGCTGGCCCAGGCTCCCTCTGCTCCGGCAGCCCCGCCCCGCCCAGGCCGGGGAGGGGAGAGGGGTCCAGGCCGGGGAGGGGAGAGGGGTCCAGGCCGGGGAGGGGAGAGGGGTCCAGGTCCGGGGAGGGGAGAGGGGTCCAGGCCCGGGGAGGGGAGAGGGGTCCAGGCCAGGGAGGGGAGAGGGGTCCAGGCCGGGGAGGGGAGGGGTCCAGGCCGGGGAGGGGAGAGGGGTCCAGGCCGGGGAGGGGAGAGGGGTCCAGGCCCGGGGAGGGGAGAGGGGTCCAGGCCCGGGGAGGGGAGAGGCGTCCAGGCCCGGGGAGGGGAGAGGGGTCCAGGCCCGGGGAGGGGAGAGGGGTCCAGGCCCGGGGAGGGGAGAGGGGTCCAGGCCCGGGGGAGGGGGGGTCCAGAGGGGTCCCAGGCCCGGGGAGGGGGGAGAGGGCGTCCAGGCCCGGGGAGGGGAGAGGGGTCCAGGCCCGGGGAGGGGAGAGGGGGGGGGAGGGGAGAGGGGTCCAGGCCCGGGGAGGGGAGAGGGGTCCAGGCCCGGGGAGGGGAGAGGGGTCCAGGCCCGGGGGGGGAGGGGTCCAGGCGGAGGGGAGGGGGTCCCCGGGGAGGGGAGAGGGGTCCAGGCCCGGGGAGGGGAGAGGGGTCCAGGCCGGGGAGGGGAGAGGCGTCCAGGCCGGGGAGGGGAGAGGGATCCAGGCCCGGGGAGGGGAGAGGCGTCCAGGCCGGGGAGGGGAGAGGCGTCCAGGCCCGGGGAGGGGAGAGGGGTCCAGGTCCGGGGAGGGGAGAGGGGTCCAGGCCGGGGAGGGGAGAAGCTGCAGCCTCAGGACGGGCATCAGAGGCCCCAGGGTCGTAGGTCTAGCAGGTCACTGCCTCCCTGGCTCTGCGGGTTGAGACAAGGCTGCAGCTAGAGCAGCAGCTGTTCTCAGCCCCAGGACCCTCTCCAGAGGGACCGCTGTGGCGCTGCTCTGGCAGGGTTCCTGGCGTTCCCAGGCCGGCGCCCCGGTTTTGGGCAGACGGTGAAGCTGGGGGCTTCAGCGCAGAGTGGAGCCTCAGCCAACAGGCTGTCCCTTCTCCGTCTCGGTCTCCAGGAGGGCACCCACCCCCCAGCCTCCTCTGTCACTCGTCACTCTCGTCCTCTCTCTCCAGCCGCCATCTCTCCAGGGGCCCGGGCCACCGCAGGACCCCAGTGAGGGGTCCCAGAGGACACGCGTGCTCTTCCCATCTGGACAGTGAGCAGGGGCTGTGCCTGGCCCCCGGGCCCCCTCGCCTGGCGCAGGGCTGGTGGCCACAGGGCCCCGCACACGGGGGGGGGGGGGGGGGAGTCTGTGGAGGGCCGCCGCCACCTCTTAGTTCTGTTTTAATAAAATTTCCTTTGGGAATAGGTTCCAGGAACGTCCGCTTTTAAATCCCAGGGTTATCTCAGCTCGGCCTCCTCTCTGCCCGCTGGACCTCCTCCCTGCCCCAGGTCCCTGCTCTCGTCCAGCACTTTGGGGAGCCTCCTTTGCGAGCCCTCGAGCTGACAAACAGCGAGATGTTCCAGCCACTGCGTGCTCACCCCCATCTCACCCCCGTCCAGCTACTGCCTCACCGCACCTCCCCGAGACTCAGTGGAGGACAGTCCTCAGTAGCATGCTTGTGGGGTGCGGCTGGGGCTCCCGGCGCGGGTGTGTGTGTGTGTGGGGGGGTGTTTGTGTGTGTATGCGTGTGTGTGCATGTGTGTGTGTACGCACGGGTGCATGTGTGTGTATGTTTGTGCGTGTGTGTGCGGTGCACGTGCACGTGTCGTGTTGTCAGCACAGGTCACCTTTCCAGAAGGCTCAAGCACGTCACATGCTCACCAGCGTGTGGGCCTCCCGGCCACATCTCTGCCAGCGGGGGCACAGCTCCTTTTCACTGTTTTATTTGCCAGACGGACGGGTGTACAGTGGCCTTTGGGTCCAGGGCAGCGGTGCAGGATTGGCGGGGCGGCGGCAGGTGCCCGGCTGGCAGGGCACAGCTGGCACTCACAGCGCTCCCTGCCTCCTCCGCGTGCTCCCTGACCCACGTTCAGGTCTGTGACTGGGACCGTACCCTCCGCCCCAGCCCCAGCCCAGGGCTCAGCGCAGAGTGGGGGCAGCGGGCACCGTGTGGGGAGGGCTGGTGGGGCCCGCACCTCCTCGCCCTCGCCCTCGGGGCTGTCTTCCGGAAGCTGCGAGCCCTCAGCGGGCAGAGGGGAGGCGGTACTCGCAGGGGAGGGATTTACAGGCACCATCGCCGTCCCGCCCGCGCACTCACACTCACCACCTGTCCTGAGTCCCTCAAAAGGAACGCGTGGTCTGGGGTCATGGGCTGAGGGCCACGCGTGTCCAGTGTCCTGGCGGCATGGGGCAGTTTGTAAGGCGGGGCCTGCTTCTCGCCCACAGTGTCCCCAGCAGCTCGCAGCCGCCCGGGCCGCAGACGGCAGCCTGGCCGTCACCGAGGACACGAGTCCAAAGCATTGGTGTCCGGATGCTGCATCGCGCCTCGGGGCCGGGACAGGGACGGACGCAGCGCCAGACGGCTCTGCCACAAGCCAGGCCCAGCTGGTGGCCAGCGGCACCTCGTCTCAGGCCACTTGGTGGTTAACAAAGCACAGGGCCCTGTGACATCCTGACCCTCCAGCGCCACCGTGGGGACACTTCTGGGACTGACCTGAAGGAAGAGGCTGGACAGGGCCTTGAAAACAGGCACTTGATCCTGTTTCCCACTCTCCCCTCCCCACACCCCACTCCCCACACACTACACACCCCACTCCCACACCCCACTCCCCACACACTACACACCCCACTCCCACACCCCACACCCCACACCTCCCACACACCCACACCCCACACACCCCACCCCACACCCCACACTACCCCACCCCTCCCAACCACCCCACACCCCCACCCCACCACACCCCACACCCCACACACACCCCACACACCCACACCCCACCCCACCCCACCACCCCCACACCCCACACCCCACACCCCACACACCACACCCCAATCCCACACCCCACACACCCACACCCCACTCCCCACACACTACACACCCCAATCCCACACCACACCCACACCCCACACCCCACTCCCCACACACTACACACCCCAATCCCACACCCCACTCTCCCCCCCCCACACCCCACTCCCCACACCCCACTCCCCCACACCCCACAACCCCCACACCCCCACTCCCCACACACTACACACCCCCACCCACACCCCCACACCCCACACACTAACACCCCACACACCCCACTCCCCACACACTACACACCCCAATCCCACACCCCACACCCCACACACTAACACCCACACCCCACTCCCCACACACTACACACCCCACTCCCCCCTCCCCACACCCCACTCCCCCCACACTACAACCCCACTCCCCACACACTACACACACCCCCACACTCCACTCCCCACACCCCACACACTCCACACCCCCACACCCCCACACCCCACACACACACCTAACACCCCACTCCCCACCCCACACTCCCCACACACTACACACCACCCCACACCCCACACCCACACACACACACTACACACCCCACACACTACACACCCCCACACCCCACACCCCCCACACACCCCACCCCCCACACACACCACCCACCCCCCACACTAACACCCCACCCCCACACACTCCCCACCCCCCACACCCCACACCCCCACCCCACCACCCACCCCACACCCACACACTCCACACCCACACACCACACACTAACACACACCCCCCCACACCCACACCCCACCTACACACACATTACACACCCACACCCCACACCCCCACACACTACACACCCCACACCTCACTCCCCACACACTACACACCCCACACCCCACTAACACCCCACTCCCCACCCCACCCACCCTCACACCCCACACCCCCCCCCCCACACACACTAACACACACCCCACACCCCACACCCCACACACCCACACACCCCCCACACACTACACACCCCACTCCCCACACACCACACACTACACACCCCACACCCCCACACCCTCCCCACACCCCCACACCCACACCACCCTACACACACCCACTCACACCCCACTCCCCACACACTACAACCCCACTCCCCACACACTACACACCCCACACCCCACTCCCCACCCCACACCCCACTCCCCACACCCCACACACCCACACCCCCCCACTCCCCACACCCCCACCCCCACACACTACACACCCCACACCCCACACACTACACACCCCACACACTAACACCCCACTCCCCACTCCCCACTCCCCACCCCGAATCCTGTGACAGTCACAGTGTAGTAAAATGCTGGTGTGGGGGGAGGGTTAAAAACGCCTCTTCCTCTGGCCCCCAAACGCTTGTCAGACTGCCCCCCCCTTAGAATGCGGGACCATCCAGCAATGATGCAGGCAGACTGGGGGGGCCGTGGGAGGCGAGGCAGGCACCCCTGTGCTCACGCAGCCAACTGGTCAGCGGCTGCAGCGAGGCGGCAGGGGGCCTGTTCCCTCCCCAGAGCAGGCGGTGAGACCCAGGCTGGGGTGCCCACCGGCCAGCGGCAACCAGGACTCGGGCCTGCCCTCCTGGCCTGGCTGCTGGAGGCCAAACCCGCCCTCCAGGAGCAGGTGGACAGCTGAGTGAGGGGCCGTGCACCCCAGGACCCAGCACGGCCTCCAGGCTGTCTGCCCCCCCAGCCCCCTCTTGGAGCAAGCCAGCCCTGAGAGGGGCCCACTCCCACCAGTGCGGTGGAGGGGGGACCCACAGGCAAGCCCACCTCGGGAGGGAGGGCCGGGTCCGGGGGCGGAGTGGTGTGCGCGGGCCTTTGGGGGTTCCTTCCCCACCGGGAGCCGCAGAGCAGGCCACACTGTTGGGGGGGGGGGGGAGGAACCGGAACTCCGGCCCATCCGCGGGCCTGGCCCCCGCCCGCCTGGGGTTTGCGCCAAGGACCCCGGGCCCTCCGTGGGCAGCCCCTCCGGTTCTCCGCAGAGCAGAGCCAGGGAGCCGGGGACTCGCTGACAGGGAGCAGCTAGTGGGTGCCAGCTGCCTGGCCTGGGCGGAATTAGGGTCCAACCTCCCAGAGCCCCGGCCTGTGCAGCTCCTGCGGGGGGGGGGGGGGGGGGGGGGGATCCCTCATCCCCTCGTCCCCGCGGCCCATGGCGCCCCCAGGCCTCCCAGAAAGTCTGTGGGGAGCCTCCTCCGGTCTCTGCATCCGGAATGGGAATCTGCGTCAGCAGAGGGGAGACAGGGCCCTGCACGCAGGCGGGCTGCTGCCTCAGTCTCCCCGCGGCCTCAGGTGGGGCTCCGCCTTTAAAATGGGCCTGGGGGGATCGAAGCGACCACGGGGGCTCTGGGTGGAACCGAGCGCTGTGGGGAGCCCCGAAGCCCCGGTCATGGGGAGCCCTGGTCCCGCCGCAACCCTGCTGAGCCTGCGCTGCACCCCAACCACCACCTGCCAGAAGGTGGGGGCCCAACGTGCCACCAGCAGGAGCGGAGTCCGACCCTTAACCCCCGCCCTGAGTCGCTCTCGCCCTTGGGAATGGCTGCAAACTCGGCGCTCAGGGTGCCCGTCCTCCGTCCGAAATCCCTAAACGAGGCACTGCCGCCCTCCCTCCGGGCAGTGCCTGCTGGGGACCTGGAGACCTCGGGTCCCCTCACCCCGCAGCTACGGCCCCGCGCCCCCCCCCCTTGGCCTGGCCCTGCCCGGCTCCTGGGTCCACGCGCCCGGCTCTGCGCTCAGCAGCTCAGGCCTTGGGCAGACGGTGGGGGGGGCTCCCTCCGACAGCGCTTCGGCCCAGGAGGCTGTCTCCCTTCCCCTGCCTCCCTCCAGGCCCCACCGGGGGTCGGGGGAGCTGAAAGATGGGGCGCCCCAAGTGCCCCCCCCACACACACACACGGCCTCGGATGGTTTAACTTACCCGCCCAGTCACCACCCGCACCCTGAACCCTGACCAGTGGGGTTCAGGCGAGGGTGGGGTGGTGAGTGACAGGGATCCGACTCCTTCCGTCGTGCGTGTCCCTGGGGCGCGGGGACAGAGGGAGGCCCGGTTGCCACCCCCCCCCATCTTCTCGCCTCTGGTGTGACCTCCGCGCGGCTCCAGGCTCCGTGGGGCAGGATTCTGGGGCGAAATGCAAACGTGGGCCCCTTCTGTTCCAACTTGAGAGGCGCCTGACTTTCAGGGGAGCTGAGCTGCCCTGGGGGCGCGATGGCGGGGAGCTTGTAGCCAGGGCTGCCCTGTCCCTAGGCTCTCAAATGGGGCCCCGGCTTGTGGGGCCTCAGACACGGGGAGGGACTCCTCTGCCTCCAGGTGTGGGGAGGGGCTGGGGCTCAGGGATGGGAGTTGGGGGGGGGCAGTGCTCTGCGAACCTCACAGACCTCCATCACTGTCCCTTCTGCTGAGGCGATCCCCCATTTGGGAGGTCAGAGAAAGGAGTCCCAGAGGAGCTGGGTACCGCCCCCCAAATCCCCAAATCGCGGGGGACGCTGTGGCCCTCACCACGCGTGCACCCCAGGCGGGGAAAGGGGGCGCTGTTGTGCTGGGCCCGGACCAACCTGGGCGGGGCACCCTTTCCTCTTTGCTGGGGCACCTGCGGGGGGTGGGGGGGGCGCCCCCAGGCAGTGCCCGCACAGGAAGCACCTCCCTGGTCCCGGAGCGGCCAGGGTGGGGAGCCCCCCAACCCCGCTCTGCGGGAGGAGCCCGGCCCCTCTGGGCCTCAGTTTCCCTGCCTGTAGGGGTGTCTGCCCTTCCCTAAGGGGGTGGGCAGCAGGCGGGGGGGGGGGGGGCGCCCGGGAAGCAGAGGTGGGCCTGGTCCGTGCAGGGAAAGGGCCTGTGGGTAAACCTTCCCGAAGCCCCCGCCCCTCCCCCAGGGCGTGGCCAAGAGACCTCTGCATTGGGGGCCCCTCTGGCAGCCAGATCCCGGCTGCGGGCCCCAGCTGGGCTGGAGGTTGATGGGACAGGGACTGGGGCGCAGGTGCCCTGGGCCCCGACCTACCCCTGGCGCCTGGAGGGGTGGGGTCCCCAACAGGAATGAGGCCGCCCCAGGATAAGCTGCCCTTCCCGCGTGGCAGGAGGAGGTGAGGGGGGGGCGAGGGCTGCCCACAACCCGGCAGGGGACAGGCCACCCCCGTGCTCTGACCAGGAGACGGAGGCACAGAGAGGTCAGGGGACTCGCTGAGGACACACAGCAGCAGGAAGGAGTGGATTTGAATCCAGGGCAGGGACCGCCCTCTGCCGCCCTCCCCTCCCCTCCCCCCTCCCTCCCTCCCTCCCCTCTCCCTCCCCCCTCCCTCCCCCCCCCCCCCCCCCCCCCTCCTCCCTCCCCCCTCCCTCCCTCCCTCTCCTCCTCCCCCCCCCTCTCCCCCCTCCCTCCCCCTCCCTCCCCCTCCCCCTCCCCTCCCCTCTCCCCCCCCTCCCCTCTCCCCTCTCCCCCTCCCCCTCTCCCCTCCCCTCCCCTCCCCTCCTCCCCCCTCCCCCTCTCCCTCCTCCCCTCCCCTCCCCCCCCCCTCCCCTCTCCCTCCCTCCCTGCCTCTTCACTGACTGGGTGTGCGAAACGGTGCTGAGACCTCCGGGGCGCTGGGAGGGGCAGGGCAGGGGCGCCCCAAGATGTGAGTACAACCCCCTCCTTCAGGTGTGACTGAGTTCCGGGCGGAGCTGTGCATTGAGGGGGCTCTGCGGGGGCTCCCTTAGGTGGAAGTAAGTGGGGGGGACAGATCAAAGGACCGGGTTCAGGTCCACTGGGGGGCGCTGCAGGCTGCGGAGGGGGGCGGCCTGTCCTGGGGGGGTTCCTCCCAGTCGCTGCGGAAGGCAGGGTCTCCCATGCAGGGCGGAGCTCAGCTCCCACCTGTGTGCGGGCCTGGCCGTTACCGGGGAAACCTGGAGGCGTTCAGAATCCCTCTGCCCAGGAGTCTGGCCTTTTTCAAACCAACACTTTTTGGGCCGGTTCCCGGCAGAGCGGCCTGGGCGGTGCTGGAGGCTCAGGCAGATTTCCCAGCAGCTCCATGTTCTCTGCAGAAAGCAACACTTAGGTCTCCCTCTTTCCTCCCCCCGCCCCCTCCCCTCCCCCTCCCTCCCTTCCCCTTCACCCTCCTCCCTCCTTCTGCCCTCTCCTCCTCCCTCCCTCCCCCTCCCCTTTTCTCCTCCTCCTCCCTCCCCTCCCCCTCCCCCCTCCCTCCCCCCCTTCACCCCCTCCTCCCTCCCCCCCCCTCCCTCCCTCCCTCCCCCCTCCCCTCCCCCCCCCCCCCTCCCTCCCTCTGCCCTCCCCCTCCCTCCCCTCCCCTTCCACCTCCTCCCTCCCTCCCTCCCTCTGCCCTCCCCCCTCCCCTCCCCTTCCACCCCCTCCCTCCCTCCCCGCTCCCTCCCCGCCTCTTCACTGACTGGGTGTGCCAATCACCAGCCTGGGGCGGCACCCAGGGCCCTGCTCACCTCAGCTGGCCTGGCCCAGGCGCTCACTGTCTTGCAGAAGCTGATTTGCCCGAGGTCACCCAGCAGGTGGGGGGCTTCTGAACCTCTGCCCCCCCGCCCCCCCAGCCCCAGGCCTTCCCTCCTCTCCAGCTCCTCTTCCAAGCCCCGCCCCACCCCCATGGGCTGAGCTCCTGTGGCCACCATCTTGGCGCAGGTGCAGTCCCCACCCGGGAAGCCAGCTCGGAGCTAGAGGTCCCCCAGGCACTCAGAGCCTGCACCCTGTGGGCCTGCAGATTCCGGCTCCTCCGTGGGCAAAAGCAGCCTCCCCTGCTTGTCCCACCAGGACCTCTGTCCCCGGCTGATCTGCGTGCCCCCGCCCCCCCCCCCCCAGCCTGAGTGCTGGCCCAGCAGGCACCCGCCCGGAGGGAGGGCTGGGAAGGAGGGCTGGCCAGGGAGTGAAAAGTGAAGAGCCTGGGGGGGGGGGGGCGGGAGAGGGGGAGGGGGAGAGGTGTGCCTGGGGCATCGTGGGCCGGGTCACCAGAGTGGGTGGCATTCGGGGTCTCAGGAGAAGGGCCGGCAGCCGCCGGGGACCAGGGCAGTAGGGAGCCCAGGAAGGAGTTCAAGCAGCGGCCGCCCCATCCCACCACCTCCCGCCCGTGGTTTTAATTAGGTTCTGGCACTTTCCAGGGAGCACTTTGCTCTGCATCTGCTGATCAAACGGGAGGAAGCGGGGAGAAATGACATCCACATTGCAGCGGCAGCGGGCGCCCGCTCAGATGAGTGCATGGTCTCAGCGAAGCCAGCGAGACTCCCCGCCTGGACGGTCAGTGGGAGGGGGCGGAAAGCCCGGCCCTGGCGAAGGCTGCTCGGAGCAATCTTAATTCCAGGCGTTTCCTCAGAGGAACGTGAGAAACACAGGGGGTGCTAATCACCTTAAAAATATTTTTAAGCCCTAGCCAGTGTGGCTCAGTGGATAGAGCGTCAGCCTGCGGACTGAGGGGTCCCAGGTTCGATTCCGGCCAAGGGCACATGCCTGGGTTGTGGGCTCGGTCCCCAGTAGGGGGTGTGCAGGAGGCATCCGGTCAATGATGCTCTCTCATCATTGATGTTTCTCTCTCTATATAACCCTTCCTCTCTGAAATCAATAAAAATATATTTAAAAAATATATTTTTAAGACATGTGCTCCCTGTCCCTGGAGCCGCTGAATTTTGAGGGTCCGTAGGGCCAGCCCCCCCCCCCCCCCCCCCCGCCAGCGCTGTTGGCACTTCCTGATGGGGTGGGGTCCCTGGAACCTGGGGTTCGGTGCTGAGTCGCCTGCTCCCAGACAGGCGAGGACTGACTGGGCCGTGACCCAGCATCACGCCACCCCCAGGGGGCGCCCAGGACCGGGACCCCAGTCCCACCTCTGTCTCCACTTTCCAAGCCAGCTGGCAAGTGCCCTGGCGAGGGGTGGGGGGGCAGCTGTCCCGCTGGCAGTACTGACCAGCCCCAGGCCTAGGGCTGGAGGTCTGTCCGCTCCTCTGACACTCACGTAGGGGGGAGAGGGGGGAGCTGAGAGCATTCTTTCTTGGAAATCTCCCCACCCACTCTCACTCAGAGAGCAGGGGAGGGGGGCCACCCACTCTCACTCAGAGAGCAGGGGAGGGGGGCCAGGCTGCCCCAGCCAGGCCTTGTCCTCCCCGCGGGCCTCAGCGGGTGCCCACCACGTCCGCCTCCTGCCCTCCGGGAGGCGCCTCCCCTGGCGGCCTCAGCCTCGGCTGACACTGAGGTCAGGGCCGGAGCCGTGTGTGCAGAGCTGCGGGCCCCAAAACGTCCCGTCCATCCCGTCCGTCCCAGCCGCGGGCCCAGGCTCCCCACCGGCCAGCGAGCAGGCCCCTCGCCCAGCGCAGTCAGATGGAGCTCTGAGCCTGAGGCGCTGGCTGCCCAGCCTCCGGCCAATCCATGGCCCCTGAGCCCCGCAGAGCTGGGAGGCTTCTGGAAGGAGGGGTCCCCGGCCCTCAGGTCTGGGACACCCCCCACCCCCATGCAGACACAGGTTCTGGCTCCTGCCCCTGCGGAGGCCAGGCCCAAGGAGTTTCTTTCTGTCTGAACCTCAAAAGACAGAGGCTTGGGGGGTGGGGGCTGCAGCCATCTTCTCCCCCATCCCCTCCCCTATCCCCTCCCCGGGCGGCACTGAGGGGGCGCCCCTGGGACACTCAGAAGCCCATGGCCCGGCCCAGCCCCCTGCGGTCCCGGCTTTAGGGTCAGCAGGAGCTGTGCCCAGTCCCGGGGCGAAGGGCCAGGCGGGGGCTGGGCCGGTCCAGGACCCCACCCGGACCTCACCCTGCAGAGCCCCGGCTGCAGGAGGTGGGGCGGGGGGTCTCAGCTGCCTTCCCCGCAGGCGGGGAGGGGGGCTGACGGATGGGAGGTGATGCGTGCTGAATGGCATGGAGGGACCCAGTGGCCCGTGAAGAGTCCTGTCCGCCCCTCGCCCTCCCCCGCCCCGGAGTTTGCTTTACAAATTAGAGGGGGGCAGAGGGCAGGGGTTGCCCTGCAGAGGCCAGCTCAGGGCGGAGCAGCCAGGCGCAGGGAGAAAGGGGGGCTGACAGTCGGGGGTCAGGCGGCCACCTCCGAGATCTCACTGACAGTCGCCGCAGAGCGGAGGGCGTGGCCCAGGCCCGACTGACGGTGGGGGGGCCCTTCGCGGGGTCCTGCTAAGCGGGGTGCAGTGCAGGCCCCTCTGGCCCCGGCAGGAGCGCAGGGAGAGGGCATCAGCAGCACTGGGTGAAGGAGGCGATGGGCTCTCTCCACTCACGGGACCTGGGCGCGGAGCGTGTGCTGACGGTCCGTGACCTTGTCCATGAATCCTCACTCAGCCGCAGGGGGGCATGCTAACATGATCCATTGTACAGACCAGAAAACTGAGGTGCAGAGAGGACAGACTTGCTCAAGGCCGCACCACAGTTCCAGGCTGAGGTGGGACCGGAGGCAGGCAGTGTGACCCGCCGCCACGCCCGTGGCCCCCACGCTATTCACAGAAGCCTGCCCCCCAGACGCAGAGATGGGCTTTGACCCCGTCTCTCCCGAACCCCGTCTCTCCCAAACCCCGTCTCTCCCGGGCCCCGTCTCTCCCAAACCCCGACTCTCCCAAACCCCGTCTCTCCCGGACCCCCGTCTCTCCCAAACCCCATCTCTCCCGGACCCCATCTCTCCCGGACCCCGACTCTCCCAAGCCCCTTCTCTCCCGAACCCCGTCTCTCCTGGACCCCGTCTCTCCCGGACCCCATCTCTCCCGGACCCCGTCTCTCCCGGGCCCCGTCTCTCCTGGGCCCCATCTCTCATGGACCCTGTCTCTCGACTGAACATCGAATGAATCAATAGTCACTTTTCCACTCGGGCGTGTGCAGGAGCCACCTGGCGGGTGGGGGCTGGCTCACCTCTGGGACGGGGCAGAGGGTCTGCCCTTGGGCGGTGGGCGGTTGGAAAACCTGGAGCTGCTGGGATCAGAGCCTTCTGGGAACTGGGACCCCACACGGTCCCTCGGGACCCTGATCTCTGAGCCTGCTTCCTCCCAGGGCGCCCGTGAGCTGGCCCTGTGCCCGCTGCAGGGAGCCCCGGGAGCCTCTGCCCAGTGAGGCCCCTACCCAGTGAGGCCCCTGCCCAGTGAGGCCCCTGCCCAGTGAGGCCCTGTCCCGGGAGGCCCCTGCCCAGTGAGGCCCCTGCCCCGGGAGGCCCCTGCCCAGTGAGGCCCCTGCCCCGGGAGGCCCCTGCCCAGTGAGGCCCCTGCCCCGGGAGGCCCCTGCCCAGTGAGTCCCCTGCCCCGGGAGGCCCCTGCCCAGTGAGGCCCCTGCCCAGTGAGGCCCCTGCCCCGGGAGGCCCTGCCCCGGGAGGCCCCTGCCCAGTGAGGCCCCTGCCCAGTGAGTCCCCTGCCCCGGGAGGCCCCTGCCCAGTGAGTCCCCTGCCCCGGGAGGCCCCTGCCCAGTGAGTCCCCTGCCCCGGGAGGCCCCTGCCCAGTGAGGACCCTGCCCCGGGAGGCCCCTGCCCAGTGAGGCCCCTGCCCAGTGAGTCCCCTGCCCCGGGAGGCCCCTGCCCAGTGAGTCCCCTGCCCCGGGAGGCCCCTGCCCAGTGAGTCCCCTGCCCCGGGAGGCCCCTGCCCAGTGAGGCCCCTGCCCCGGGAGGCCCCTGCCCAGTGAGGCCCCTGCCCCGGGAGGCCCCTGCCCCGGGAGGCCCCTGCCCAGTGAGGCCCCTGCCCAGTGAGGCCCCTGCCCCAGGAGGCCCCTGCCCCGGGAGGCCCCTGCCCAGTGAGGCCCCTGCCCTGGGAGGCCCCTGCCCCGGGAGGCCCCTGCCCAGTGAGGCCCCTGCCCCGAGAGGCCCTGCCCCGGGAGCCCCTGCCCCTGCCCTCGCTGCCCACCTTGCACCTGGACGCTGCCCGCCTGCGTGCTGGACGCTGCCCTCAGGTGGGGTCGTGGCCCAGGCCGGTGCGTCTGAAGCACCGGGGTCTCTGTGGGCCGCGCGTGTCCTGTCTGATGCGGGAAGGGGCTCCGGGTGAGGAGCCGAGCCACCTGCCTGGGCTGGTGACTAATTCCCGCACCCCTCGCCTGCCAGAGACGCGAGGACCACCCTCTGGTTGGAAGGGCCTGGCCATCTGCACTCTCCAGCAGCCTCGCCCTCTCCCTCGCCCTCGGGCAGACACCCCTGGGACGCCCTCGGGTCCTGGCACCTGGGCCTCAGTGGTGTCTGGCACCGTCCTCCAGGCTGCTCCTCCTCCCAGCTCCTCCCTCCCTGGCTTTCCCTCCTCCTCGCCCCCTTCCCGGGTCTGGACCCGGCCCCTCCCCTGTCCCTCCATTGGGGAGGGCCTGGGGGCCGTCTCCTGCCTGGACATCTGCTCTGAGCTCCGTACCCCTCACCCAGCCCCTGGAGAGCCTTTCAGGAGAACCCGGGACAGTCGCCCATCATACGCTCCATCGCGTCCCCCCTGCAAAGCCCCTTTGCCCTACCAGGCCTAGCACAGGTTCGGTGAGAAGCCCTCCTGGGGAGGAGAGGCGGGGTGAGGGGCACCCCTGGGCGTGGCCTCCCAGACTTCCCTTCCCAGCCTGTGAGGGCTGATGGCTCAGGTGACCTGCAGCCAGAACCAGGCAGAAGGGCCGGCCCCCAGGTGTGAGGACACGGTGGGCTGTCCGGCCTGGCCCTGCCTTCCCTGTGCCCACCGGACGGCCTCGCGGAGGCGGGAGAGCCTGGGGCTGGGCCCACCGCAGCTCAAGGCGGAGAGCTCCAGGCGGGGGCATCCTCAAGCAACTAGGGCCGAGGCCTGGCCCGCAGCTGCCCAGCCCCGGCTGCCGGGAGGGCAGCAGCTGCGTGCAGCCCAGACTCAGCAGAGGAGGGTCTGTGGGCCGCACCATCTGGCGGGCCATGAGGGCCGGGCGCCCTGCCGTCTGTGCGGGTTTAGGGTGCAGCCCGTGGCCTCCGGGCGCAGGTAGCCCTGAGGGCCACTCGGCCGTGTTCTCTGTGGGGCTTGGCCTGCCGGGCATGGACGCGCACCTGAGGGCATGGAGGACAGAGAGATCAGGTAACCAGCCTGGGGTTGCCCAGCGGGGCCCGACGGGCTGGGCCTGGAACTGACACCTGTTGGTTCTCAACTCTGCGCTCAAATCCTGCAGGGCCTCCTCCCTCCACCTTAGAGCTTCAGCTCAGGCTGCGCCCCCCCCCCCCCCCCCCAGGTGTCTCTGCCAGCACCCAGGGGAGCCCAGCCCAGTCCCCCCAGAGACACACGCATGCAAGAGCCGGTCCCCCCACCCCCGGGAGGGGCTGAGGCTGCAGGGGGTGGGGGTCCGGCCTCCCAGGCAGCAGGACAGGGGCCGCGCTCCCAGGGCCAGGCCATCGCACTCCGGATGGCACCAGACGGGACGGGGCTGGACGGGACGGGGCTGCGGTGAAGACTGTGACGCCCCTCCCCACGGATGGTCTGGTGAGTGGGCACTGACAGTCCCCCAGTCCAACCCGCCCCCATCCCCGGGAGCAAAGGGACGCCGCTCTGGCCGCACAGCCGGCCAGTGGGCCGCGGTCCCGGTCAGTGTCTGACAGGGCACGAGGGGGACACGCCTCGGAAAGGACACAGGTGCGACGGCAGAGGAGCCTGCGGGAGAGGACGGTCCGCCGCTCACACACCTGGAGAGAGACAAGCGCTTCTTCAAACGCGATCCCGGCCGCGCGGCTCCCGCTCTAATCTGCAGAGACAGTTTGGCGCGATTCAACAAAACGAGTGAGAAACTGCAGGTTCCCGGTTTGGATTGACATCAAAGGTGCCTCATTGTCAACTTTAAATTTATCTCTGAAGGAAGGGGGCGGCGGGGGGGTCAGACAAAACAGCCAGAAGGAAACAAAGGCGCAGGGAAGTGGGGGAGCCAGGCCGCACGACCAGGCGAATCGCAGCGGAGAGGAGCTCAGGTCGCACCCAGGGCCGCTGGCACTCTCTGCGGAGACGGAGGAGACGGAGGAGACGGAGGAGATGGTGACTAGAAGCAGCTGGCAGCCCGTGGACCGGAGTAACCCCAGTACTCACAGGAGGGCAGGGGGAGCCCTGGAGGTGGGAACACAGATGCTCCCTGCATACCGGGCAATGAGGGTGGAGCTGCCAGCAAGACAGGACAACGACATGGGAAACCAATGAAAACCCACTCAATGGAGGGAAGCAGGGTCCATGTCCCGGTCTTTTCTCCTCTTCCCCGTCCTCACTGAGACATGGCCACGCTGGTTCCACCTCACCAGCCCCGTCCGCGAGGCGGTGAAGAGGCAGAATTTATAAGACGCCGGAGAAGGAACACCATCAGGCGGATAATAAAAATGTTATTGTCGCAGATTTTTAATATATTTTATTGATTTTTTACAGAGAGGAAGAGAGAGGGATAGAGAGTTAGAAACATCGATGAGAGAGAAACATCGATCAGCTGCCTCTTGCACACCTCCTACTGGGGATGTGCCTGCAACCAAGGTACATGCCCTTGACCGGAATCGAACCTGGGACCCTTGAGTCCGCAGGCCAACGCTCTATCCACTGAGCCAAACCGGTTTCGGCATGTCGCAGATTTTTAAAAAGATGCATGGCATTTGTCAGTTTAAAAGAGAGGGTAACATTCTGTGCTTCTTTCCACTTGTAATTAAATGTTCACCTTTGTTCCTACTTTTGCATTCATAGTTTTGTGGGGTCTTTCCTTAAAGAGGGTCCCCAAACTGCCTCTGGGCCAGGCCCCCCGTTCCTGGCCCCATCCCCGTCCTCGCTATGTGTCTGTGGGGCTGGGACGAGGCGGACAGAGGACACTCTGAGGCACTTACAATTGTGATTATTTCTTCCTGGTGCCTGGATCCAACCGCCCGCTTCACCCGCCGTGGGCTGGGGATCAGAAGCTTACCCCTGGCCTCCCACCCTGCCCTGCCCTGCCCTGCTGCCTCGGCAGTGTCTCTCCCTCCAATGACCCTGCCTTCCTCCCACTTCGAGTAGCCACAACGGGGAACCCCGATTTCAGGGGCCATGACCCACAGCCCTCTGGCCGGTCCTGCCTGGGCCTGGTTCTAACCTCACACAGCCGCTTAGAGACGAGGAAAGGGCCCCAGAGAGGAGCAAGGCCCTGGCAGGGACTGCAGGGGTGCGGCCACAAGCCAAGGAATGCTGGCGGCCACCAGGAGCCGCGGGAGTTGAGGAACAGGTTGGCCCCTGGAACCTCCGGAGGGTGCACCATGCTGGTGACACCAGGGTTTTGAATTTCAGACTCCAGCGCTGAGAGGGTGACTTCTCCTGGGGGAGCCCCACGTGTGGTGACGCGTTACAGCGGCTGCAGGAAACTAAGACCCCATCTAACGTCTGTGAATTGCCTGGCCCGTCCTCAGGCACACCAGGCCCTCCCACCGCGGGCCTTTGCTCGGCCACACCTGGTCCCTTAACGGGCTTGCTCCCTCACATCCCTAAGGTCTCTGTGCAAACATCCGTCTGCCTTGATCCACACAGTCCCCCCCACCCCGATTTTCCTCCACGGCACGGATCACCCGCCTCCGCACTGTGCCATCTGCTGATCTGTGGTGGTCACGCTCAGTGTCGCCCACCTCACCCAGCCCGGTCCACGAGGGCAGGCCCATGCCCGGTGTGGGAAGCGATGCTCCATGAGTCTCCTTAGTGACCGCAACGGGAAGTAGACTGTCCCCGCCACGAGGGGCCCCTGGTGGCCTCTGAGCTCAGATCTTTGGCTGCAGGAGATGTGGCTGCAAAGGGAAGAAACAAAGAGGACGGAGCCCTGCCCATGCCCAGGGCCCTGCTGCTGCCTCCCTCCCTGGTCCATCAGCCAGCCAGGGACCGGCCAGGGGGACCAGCCAGGGACCGGCCAGGGGGACAAGCCATGGAGACCAACCAGGGGGACCAGCCAGGGACCGGCCAGAGACTGGCCATGGAGACCAACCAGGGACCAGCCAGGGGGACCGGCCAGGGGGACCAGCCAGGAACCAGCCAGGGGGACCGGGCAGGGGACCAGCCAGGGACCGGCCAGGGGACCAGCCAGGGGGACCGGCCAGGGGGACCAGCCAGGGGACCGGCCAGGGGGACCAGCCATGGAGACCAACCAGGGACCAGCCAGGGGGATCGGCCAGGGGGACCAGCCAGGGACCAGCCAGGAGGGCCGGCCAGGGGGACTGGCCAGGGACCAGCCAGGGGGACCGGCCATGGGGACTGGCCAGGGACCAGCCAGGGGGACCGGCCAGGGTGACCAGCCAGGGACCAGCCAGGGACCGGCCAGGGGGACCAGCCAGGGACCGGCCAGGGGGACCAGCCAGGGACCGGCCAGGGGGGACCGGCCAGGGACCGGCCAGGGACCAGCCAGGGACCGGCTAGGGGCACCAGCCAGGGGGACCGGCCAGGGGGACCAGTCAGGGACCAGCCAGGGGGACCAGCCAGGGGGACCAGCCAGGGACCAGCCAGGGAGCAGCCAGTCCTGAGGACAGTGGCTGCATCTTGAGAGCCTGGGCATCATGGCCCGCCGCCTGTGTCCTCAGGCGGGAGGGGGCGTGGCCACCAGGGACCTGCATGGCCTTCGAGGCCCAGGATCCAAGTTCGGACCTGCCCCACCCCCAGTGTGCCCGCGCCCTGGGCAGTATCCCCCGTGCTCAGAGCACCCGATTCCCCGCCCCCCCCCATCACCTGGGACCTGGCATTCCCGGGCCTCAGCTGTGGTGGGGCAGAGTGCTGAGCCCAGACCCAGCAGAGTGCCCGCAGCCCACGGAAGGTTCTAGTGTGTGGCAGAGCGGCCATGCTGAGAGCCGCGTTCACGGGCTGGTTCCGGGCAGCCCTCCCCACGAGGGCCTCTCGGAGAGCATCTGTTCCCCATTACCTGGGGGCGGACAGGACGGGCCATGCGGCCCCATGATCTCACGCGGGAGGGTGGAGGCTGGCGGCTAATCAAGAGCCCAGACCCCTCGGCTCGACGGCGGGCTCTGGGGAGCGAGGGGGGGTCCGGGGGGGGCACAATTAGGCCGAGGCGCCTCGCCCCACAGGCTGAAGCAATCAGCATTCCTGGCATTTTTATAACACCTTGCCGGACGGACAGACAACTCCAGCTCCGCTCCCACCCCTCCTCCCTGCTGAGGTGGGAGCCCGGCTCCCCAACGGGCCTCACACTGCGCTCCTCTGAACCAGAGAAAGGGACCCCGCCAGCTGGGGGGACAGACTCTCCGGGGACAGGCTCTCGGGGGACAGGCTTTCGGGGGAACAGACTCTCCGGAGACAGGCTCTCCGGGGACAGGCTCTCAGGGGGACAGGCTCTCGGGGGGACAGGCTCTCGGGGGGACAGGCTCTCAGGGGACAGGTTCCCGGGGGACAGGCTCTCGGGGGACAGGCTCTCGGGGGTCAGGCTCTCGGGGGACAGGCTCTCCGGGGGGACAGGCTCTCGGGGGACAGGCTCTCGGGGGTCAGGCTCTCGGGGGACAGGCTCTCCGGGGACAGGCTCTCGGGGGACAGGCCCTCGGGGGTCAGGCTCTAGGGGGACAGGCTCTCCGGGGGGACAGGCTCTCGGGGGACAGGCTCTCGAGGGTCAGGCTCTAGGGGGACAGGCTCTCCGGGACAGGCTCTCGGGGGACAGGCTCTCGAGGGTCAGGCTCTAGGGGGACAGGCTCTCGGGGGGACAGGCTCTCGGGGGACAGGTTCCCGGGGGACAGGCTCTCGGGGGACAGGCTCTCGGGGGTCAGGCTCTCGGGGGACAGGCTCTCCGGGGACAGGCTCTCGGGGGACAGGCCCTCGGGGGTCAGGCTCTAGGGGGACAGGCTCTCCGGGGGGACAGGCTCTCGGGGGACAGGCTCTCGAGGGTCAGGCTCTAGGGGGACAGGCTCTCCGGGACAGGCTCTCGCGGGGACAAGTTCCTGGGGGACAGGTTCCCGGGGGACAGGCTCTCGGGGGACAGGCTCTCCGCGGACAGGCTCTCAGGGGACAGGTTCTCCGGGGACAGGCTCTCGGGGGACAGGTTACCGGGGGACAGGCTCTCGGGGGACAGGTTACCGGGGGACAGGCTCTCCGGGGACAGGCTCTCGGGGGACAGGCTCTCCGGGGACAGGCTCTCGGGGGACAGGCTTTCTGGGGACAGGCTCTCAGGGGACAGGCTCTCGGGGGGCAGGCTCTCCGGGGACAGGCTCTCGGGGGACAGGCTCTTGGGGGACAGGCTCTCAGGGGGACAGGCTCTCGGGGGGACAGGCTCTCGGGGGACAGGCTCTCCGGGGACAGGCTCTCGGGGGACAGGCTCTTGGGGGACAGGTTCCCGGGGGACAGGCTCTCAGGGGACAGGCTCTCGGGGGTCAGGCTCTAGGGGGACAGGCTCTCCGGGGGGACAGGCTCTCGGGGGACAGGCTCTCGAGGGTCAGGCTCTAGGGGGACAGGCTCTCCGGGACAGGCTCTCGCGGGGACAAGTTCCTGGGGGACAGGTTCCCGGGGGACAGGCTCTCGGGGGACAGGCTCTCCGCGGACAGGCTCTCAGGGGACAGGTTCTCCGGGGACAGGCTCTCGGGGGACAGGTTCCCGGGGGACAGGCTCTCGGGGGACAGGTTCCCGGGGGACAGGCTCTCGGGGGACAGGTTCCCGGGGGACAGGCTCTCAGGGGACAGGCTCTCGGGGGGCAGGCTCTCCGGGGACAGGCTCTCGGGGGACAGGCTCTCGGGGGTACAGGCTCTTAGGGGACAGGTTCCCGGGGGACAGGCTCTCGGGGGACAGGCTCTCCGGGGACAGGCTCTTAGGGGACAGGTTCCCATGGGACAGGCTCTCGGGGGTCAGGCTCTAGGGGGACAGGCTCTCCGGGGGGACAGGCTCTCGGGGGGACAGGCTCTTGGGGGACAGGTTCCCGGGGGACAGGCTCTCCGGGGGGACAGGCTCTCGGGGGACAGGCTCTCGGGGGACAGGCTCTCCGTGGGACAGGTTCCCGGGGGACAGGCTCTCGGGGGACAGGCTCTCGGGGGACAGGCTCTCCGGGGACAGGCTCTCCGGGGACAGGCTCTCGGGGGACAGGCTCTTGGGGGACAGGCTCTCAGGGGGACAGGCTCTCGGGGGAGACGAGTGACCATGTGGACGGCGCCAGCGTCCCCGCCAGCGTTCTGAGCAGCACGTGCCTCACCCCCCACACATCCGGCCACTCGGCCCCATGGCCAGCCCCGCCCAACGCTGTATCGCGGTGCCTCCACCCCAGTCTCAGGCGATGGCTGATGGACTGAGCTGGCATGCCCTCAGTCTCAGGCGATGGCTGATGGACTGAGCTGGCATGCCTCCGGAGACAGGGAGCTCACCCCCTCCTGAGGACGCCCTCTTCGTACTCGGACGGCTCCGACTGCTCCCGCCTCCCTGGGACGCCACCACCAGGTCCAGCCCTGCCCCTGGCCCCATGCCCGCCCCTCTCCGGCGGCGGCCTCAGGAGGCAAAAGCAGTGACCCAGCCTTTCCTGGGCCCTTGGGTGCTGGGCACGTTCCCTCGTCACCACCGCCTCCTCCAGCTGCGCTCTGCTGCTTAGATGTTGCCGGAAAGAGCAGAAGGATAAGATCGCAGGCTTCCCAGGGCCTCCCTGAGGGGCTGCGCCCTGAGTCAGACCCGGACTCCCAGGGGTGAGCCACGTAGGGACCGGTGCCTCCGTCCAGTCTGGATCTGGACCATGTGCCCCCCTCCTCCCTCCTCCTCCTCCCTCCTTCTTCCCTCCCTCCTCCCTTCCTCCTCCTCCCTCCTCCCTCCCTCCTTCCTCTCCCTCCTCCTCCCTCCCTCCTCCCTCCCTCCTCCCTCCCTCCTCCTTCTTCTTCCCTCCTCCTCCCTCCCTCCCTCCTCCTCCCTCCTCCTCCTCCCTCCCTCCCTCCTCCTCCCTCCCTCCCCTCCCTCCTCCTCCTCTCTCCTCCTCCTCCTCCCTCCCTCCTCCCTCTCCTTCCCTCCCCCTTCACACCACGGTGTTTACTGAGCCCCTACTAAGTGCCCGCGTGGAGCGCTGTGGCATCATCCTGCGCCCACGGAAAGCCTTGGGGAGCCTGAAGCGGTGCATGCTGGGGGGTGTTTTCTTCGCTGAGTGGGTCGGTCTGAGCAGTAAACGCCATAAAAAACCGTTTCCCATTTCTGAGCTCACCCGTCAGCTAACGGGGCTCCAAGTGGCTCACGGAGCCTGCAGCGCGGGGACAGGGCTCCAAGGCCACGCGCTCGCTCAGCGTCCACTCTCCCTCGTTTTCCCAAAGAGAAACCCACCCGGGGCACAGGACCCACCATCCTCCTCGCCAAGACCTTTGACCCTAACACTCGTGCGTATTGGGGGCTCCCTCCACGCCGCTGGCACTGATGCCACAGGACCCCGTGGGCTGGGCTGCACAGCCCTCCCGGCAGAGAAGCGTGGTGAGCGGTCATGCGTGTGGCCGTGTGTGAGGGGCTGAGCCGTGGCCCCCGTGTTGGAGCCCCACCCCCCAGCACCTCCGAACGCGACCTCATTTGGAACTAAAGCCTTTGAGGTGCCATGATCAAGACGAGGCCACGCTGAGCAGGGCCCTGGGGTCCCTCCTGAGGGGGGAGTTGGAACAGGCCCCCCCCCCCGCCCGGGGAGAAGCCGAGGGAAGGGTGGGTGGCTGCCCCGGGAACCGCCAGGCGGGGACAGGGACCCTTCCCTGGCACCTCATGGGGAGCAGGGCCCGGTGACCCCGAGACCTGGGACTGCAGCCCGGCGGGGGCAGACATTCCTGTGGGGGTTCGATGAGAGCCGCCAGGAGGGGGAGGTCAGCATCGCCCAGGCCGGGCGCCAGGACCGCATCTGGAAAAGTGGCCGCATGCGGCCCGGTGACCCTGAGGCCGCTGAGGTGCCACTTCCCGCCGGCTCCTGTGTGGGCAGGGCGGGCGGACGGGCCTGGGCACAGCCTGGGCTCCGGGTCGCATCCGCCTGGGGCTGCGCTGCGGGAAGCGCACCGGGCGCCGCGCCAGGCGGGCGCCGTGGCCGAAGGTGCTCACTTTGCCGTCGTTTATCCGTGGACCCGTCGCAAACAGCTTCGCCCTCTGAGCAAAGGGGCGCGTCACCTCCAGGCACCGTCACCCGCAGGCGCTCGGCTCACCAGACCGCACAGGCGTCGGGCCCTGCCGCCGGATGCTCGGAGCCTGCGGCTGCGAGGAGAGCCCGCGCCAGCAGAGTGACTGGATCGCGGGAGGAAAGCCGACAAAGCTGTTTCTGAACAAGGTGACCCCAGATGCTGCCCCCCCACCCCAGTCAGCGGGCTCCCGAGGCTCTTTCGGGAGAGGGGTGTCCACGGGTCAGGCCCCCATCTCTGCAGCCCAGTGGGAGCCCTCTGCTGCCCCGACTTCCCGGCAGCACAGTTGTCCCCCCACCCCCACCCCCAGGGGGCCCCCTGGGGTCAGCCTTCTCCTGTGTCCCCGACTGTGGCCCCAGCTGGATCCCAGGCCGGATCCCAGGCCGGCTCGGCCCCTCCTGTGCCCTCAGCCCTCGTCACATCCCCTGATTTTCTCAGGTGGAGCCTCGGGGGGAGGGGGGGCCGGCCGTGGAGAGGGTGTCTGTGCCCGCCCCCCGCCCCCCGTCCCCCGCCAGCAGCCATTGTTTGTAACAAAACAGCCTCTATGTTTGTCTCCAGGACAAATTGTTCTCACCTGGAGTTTAATGGAAACCAGGCCTCACCTCATTGGACTCCCCGAGAGGGCTGTCCGGGGAAGGGAGGGAGAGGGACCCCAAATGTTCAAGAGGTTGAGAGGGTGCCCAGTGGTCAGCGCCCAGCCTCCAGGACCAGACCAGGTTCCCACCCCAGCTCTGCAGCTTCCTGGCGGTGCATCCTCCGGGGAGGTGGGTGGCACCCCGACCCTGACCTCAGCGCCTGCATCTGTAAGACCTCGGTGCTGCTTCCACCCGCCCTAGCCTTGGGGGGCCTGTGCGGCCAGGGGGCCCTGCAGGAGCGACAGGGATTGGAGCGGGGAGCAGCCCAGCCTGGGAAGCAGGTGGTGACCCCACCGGCGAGGCCGGGCCCTCCGCTGCGCGGTCCATGCCGCCCGGAAGCCCGGCTGACACGCCATCGGGAGGCGGCTGGTTGGTTTGTGCAGGACGTGTGGCCGCAGCGGCTCTGGCCGAGGCTGGCTGGCTGGAGGCCGTCCAGGCCTGGGGCCCACGGGGCTCCTGGAGGTCCCGGAGGAGTGGGAGTGGCCGCGGGCAGAACCCTTCACTCGGGCTGTGATGGGAAGTGGCCTCCGGGGAGTGTCCGGAGGGTGTCCGTGAGGAGTGTCCTTGGAGCCTGGGGCACCTCTGCCATCGGTGCCTGGGCAGAGTTTGGGGGTCCCATGCAGAGAGAAGGCCCGGGACAGACTCCCGGGCTCCCTGGGGAATGCCACCCCCTCCTGTGCACAGCTCATGGGGTACGTACTGAGCCTGGGGGACAATTCCCTGCAGTCGGCGGCTGAGTCTGGGGTCATTTCTCCAGGCTGAACAGTCAAGCTGTCCTTTCCTCATGACCTCTGGGGTCAAAGCTGGCAGACCCATACCGCTCTGGCCCACACTGAGAAATGTAGATGATTCCACCCATCCATCCACCTCTCCATCTGTCCATCCACCTCCCCATCCATCCATCCATCTACCCATCCATCCACCTCTCCATCTGTCCATCCACCTCCCCATCCATCCATCCATCCATCCATCCATCCATCCATCCACCTCTCCATCCACCCATCCATCCATCCATCCATCCATCCATCCACCTCTCCATCCATCCATCCATCCATCCATCCATCCATCCATCCATCCATCCATCCACCTCTCCATCTGTCCATCCATCCACCTCTCCATCCATCCATCCATCCATCCATCCATCCATCCATCCATCCATCCATCCATCCATCCATTCTCCATCCATTTGTCTGTCCATCCATCCATCCATCCATCCATCCATCCATCCATCTCTCCATCTGCCCATCCATCCATCCACCTCCCCATCCATCCATCCATCCATCCACCCATCCATCCACCCATCCACCTCTCCATCTGTCCATCCACCTCCCCGTCCATCCATCCATCCATCCATCCATCCATCCATCCATCCATCTATCCACAGTCAGGGGCACTGACATTGTTTGGGTGCCTTGCTCTCCTTCCTGGAAATGGGGAGCCCAGTCCCCACCTCACGTTTGCCTTGACGATGAGGGCAGGTTCTGGGGACACAGTGATGCCCAGGAACGCCAGTGCCATCACAGCCTCAGGTGGAGTCAGGTCCTCCCCACCCACCTGGGCTCCCGAGCCCTCCATGGCCCCATGCCCACCACGCCCAGGACCAACCCACCAGCAAACCTTTGCGGTGCAGCCCAACTCTGGGCTGGGCCTGGCTGCCCCCGTCCCCCCCACCCAATGGGGTGCCCAGCGGCCCCGGGGAGGGACCCGGCCCAGAGGCTGTGTGTCTGCAGGTAACAGGGCGGGGGCCACATGGCAGGTGCAAGGGGAATGGAGGTGGGATGGAGGGCGAGAGAGGAAGACTCCCAGACAGAGACCTGGACACCCGCCTCCCTGCTCAGACTGGGACTGTGAGAGCAAGTGGAGGAGAGAGAAGGGGGCTGAATTCTCCCGGGGGCTGAATTCTCGCCAGCTCCCCAGGGGCCCCCACCCTGACCTGATGGGCGGAGGAGATGAGTCCAGGGTAGGGGTGGGCTCAGCGGGCGGAAGCACCAGGGAAGCCGGAGGCCTCGCTGCGTCTGCGGCGCAATAGTGCCACCTGGTGGCCGCCCCTGGAGCCGCCGCTGCGCCCTGGCCCGGAAGCCAGGGGCACCCCGCCTTCTCCGAGGGGCCTCCCCACACCGCCCCCCGCCCTCGTCCTGTGGTGAGAGGACTCCCCCTCGCTGGGGGCGTGGGCGCCGAGAAGGAGCGGCCCCCCCAAGAGGGGAGCGTGGGTGCCTGCCCGCCCGCGAGCGCCGAGTGGGACGGGTGCAGAGCACGGAGACCGCCTGGGTGGGGCTGTGCTTGGGGCCCAGCCCACGGGAGGGGGGCCTGAGAGAAACCCGGAGGCCCGCCCTGAGCCTCCCCGCCCCCCAGCACTCAGGGGCCGGGAGGCGCGGAGAAGCGGGCCGGGCGGCTGCCCCCCACCCAGCGGGGAGGTAGGCGCCCTCTGGTGGCCGCGGAGTGAGTCCGCATCCCACGGGGCCGGGCCGGGCTGTGGGGTGCGGGCGAGGGCTGTCCCCCAGGCCGGGCTGTGGGGTGCGGGCGAGGGCTGTCCCCCGGGCTGTGGGGTGCGGGCGAGGGCTGTCCCCCGGGCTGTGGGGTGCGGGCGAGGGCTGTCCCCCCGGCTGTGGGGTGCGGGCGAGGGCTGTCCCCCCGGCTGTGGGGTGCGGGTGAGGGCTGTCCCCTGGCCGGGCTGTGGGGTGCGGGTGAGGGCTGTCCCCCCGGCTGTGGGGTGCGGGTGAGGGCTGTCCCCCCGGCTGTGGGGTGCGGGTGAGGGCTGTCCCCTGGGCTGTGGGGTGCGGGCGAGGGCTGTCCCCCGGGCTGTGGGGTGCGGGTGAGGGCTGTCCCCCGGGCTGGGCTGTGGGGTGCGGGCGAGGGCTGTCCCCCCGGCTGTGGGGTGCGGGCGAGGGCTGTCCCCCGGGCTGTGGGGTGCGGGCGAAGGCTGTCCCCTGGGCCGGGCTGTGGGGTGCGGGCGAGGGCTGTCCCCCGGGCCGGGCTGTGGGGTGCGGGCGAGGGCTGTCCCCCAGGCCGGGCTGTGGGGTGCGGGCGAGGGCTGTCCCCCAGGCCGGGCTGTGGGGTGCGGGCGAGGGCTGTCCCCCGGGCCGGGCTGTGGGGTGCGGGCGAGGGCTGTCCCCCGGGCTGTGGGGTGCGGGCGAGGGCTGTCCCCTGGGCCGGGCTGTGGGGTGCGGGCGAGGGCTGTCCCCCCGGCTGTGGGGTGCGGGCGAGGGCTGTCCCCCGGGCTGTCCCCCGGGCTGGGCTGTGGGGTGTGGGCGAGGGCTGTCCCCCGGGCCGGGCTGTGGGGTGCGGGCAAGGGCTGTCCCCCAGGCTGTGGGGTGCGGGCGAGGGCTGTCCCCGGGCTGTGGGGTGCGGGCGAGGGCTGTCCCCCAGGCTGTGGGGTGCGGGCAAGGGCTGTCCCCCAGGCTGTGGGGTGCGGGCGAGGGCTGTCCCCCAGGCTGTGGGGTGCGGGCGAGGGCTGTCCCCCAGGCTGTGGGGTGCGGGCAAGGGCTGTCCCCCAGGCTGTGGGGTGCGGGCGAGGGCTGTCCCCGGGCTGTGGGGTGCGGGCGAGGGCTGTCCCCCAGGCTGTGGGGTGCGGGCAAGGGCTGTCCCCCAGGCTGTGGGGTGCGGGCGAGGGCTGTCCCCCAGGCTGTGGGGTGCGGGCGAGGGCTGTCCCCCAGGCTGTGGGGTGCGGGCAAGGGCTGTCCCCCAGGCTGTGGGGTGCGGGCGAGGGCTGTCCCCTGGGCCGGGCTGTGGGGTGCGGGCGAGGGCTGTCCCCCGGGCCGGGCTGTGGGGTGCGGGCGAGGGCTGTCCCCCGGGCCAGGCTGTGGGGTGCGGGCGAGGGCTGTCCCCCAGGCCGGGCTGTGGGGTGCGGGCGAGGGCTGTCCCCCTGGGCCGGGCTGTGGGGTGCGGGCGAGGGCTGTCCCCCGGGCCGGGCTGTGGGGTGCGGGCGAGGGCTGTCCCCCGGGCTGTGGGGTGCGGGCGAGGGCTGTCCCCCGGGCTGTGGGGTGCGGGCGAGGGCTGTCCCCCGGGCTGGGTGTGGGGTGCGGGCGAGGGCTGTCCCCCGGGCCGGGCTGTGGGGTGCGGGTGAGGGCTGTCCCCCGGGCTGGGTGTGGGGTGCGGGCGAGGGCTGTCCCCCGGGCTGTCCCCCAGGGACACTGCTGCCCCTTCTACCCCACAGGGGCCGACCCAACACCGGCCAGGGCGCCCAGGGGCCTGAGCCACTGCCCCTCCTCCGTGAGGCCAGTAGGTGGGGGAGCCTCCGGGTGCCCCTCCTCGTGAGGCCAGTAGGTGGGGGGCCCCTGGGTTGGGGGGCTGACATCACGGCGCGGCCCAGGCGTCGCAGGGGGCTCCCTCCGGCGGCTCCAGGAGGGTCCTCCGCCTTTTGTGCTGGCGGCTCCGGGCGTCCTGGGCTGTGGCCACAGGACCCAGTCTCTCCTCCGCCGTCTCCTCCATCCGCGTGTCTGCACCCCTCTCTTCTTGTAAGGAGACAGCCAGGGGTTTAGGGCCCCCGCCCCCCATAATCCAGACCATGTCCTCACCTCCCCTGCCCAGGGGACCCTGTGGCCCTAGTCAGGGGACCGCTGGCCCTGGAGGGGGTCCCGGGCTCAGGCCACAGCCGTGGGCCGTGGGCTCCGGAAGCAGCAGGTCCGAGGGGCGCTCAGGGCCAGAACCGCAGCGGGGCCGCCTTCTCTCCGCGCGGACATCGCTGACACAGTCAGAGCGGCAGCCTGGGGAAGGGGGCGCGGAGGGTGTTATTTCCAAACAGCTTCGCTGAGGTAGAACCCACATGCGGGCTGCACGTCGAGGAGTGTACGGGTGACGGGGTGATGGCACACCCCCAAGCCCCCCTCACCAAGACGGGGCAGCCTCCTCCTGCCCCACCAGGGGAGCAGTGCAGACCTCGGTCCCAGCCTCTGCGTGTCCCACCCTCTCCATCTGTCCATCCATCCATGGAGGCCTCAGCTTCCCCACCTGTGAAATGGGCCCCTCCCAGTTTGACCCTGGGCTCAGACCCTGGGCGTTCTGGAGGGCAGGCCCGTGCGTGGTCACATGGCGGTGACGGCCCAGCCTGGGTGTCGCCCTAAACCAGCCCAGCCAGGCAGCGTTGCAGCGAGGCTCACGGCCGTCCCGCGGTCCCTGGGTGGCCTTGCTCCCCCCGCCCCCCGCTTCCTCCCCAAAGACACTGAGGCCCCTGGTCTGGCCATGACCCTGACCCCTGGCCTGCCCTCGGGATGCCTCTGTACTTCACCCCAAGGCCTGTGTGCCATTTCTCGGCCCAAATGAAACCCCGAGTGAGAAACAGACCTAGTCTCTGAGGGAACCCACACCCACACCCACATGGGGCAGGGTCAGGGGTCACACCCACACAGGGCAGGGCAGGGGTCACAGCCCGCACAGGGCAGGGTCAGGGGTCACAGCCCACACAGGGCAGGGTCAGGGGCCATACCCCACACAGAACAGAGCCAGGGGTCACAGCCCTGCCCAAAGCAGGGGGAGGTTATGGGGGCGGCAGCCATCCTGCCTTCCCGCCCCTGTGCGGCCTCTAGTGCCTGGGCTCCCCAGCGGGCCTCAGACCCTTAAGGCTGCTGTTCCGAGGTCGAGGTCGCTGTGTTACCCCGTCTGCAGAAAGGAAATGAGGCCCAGAGACGCTGAGTAACCTGCCCAAGGCCTCACAGCAAGAGCCAAGCCCAGGTTTGTCCAAACCAGTTCCCTCCGCCCCCTCCCCCTCTGCCCTCAGGGGCGCCGTGCCCTCCTCCGCGGCGAGTGGTCGGCAGGTGGCAGCACAGCCTCCTTCCTCAGAGCCGCGGGGACTCACTGGGTGTGATAACCCGGCAGGAAGCAGGCTGGGGGGCAGGGGCGGGGGGGGGACATGAGTCTGCAGATCAGGGAAGGACCCAGGGCCCTGTGGCCTCCCTCCCCCACCCGGGGGGGGGGCGGCCGTGTCTGGAGCAGGAGTGGGATAGGGAGGGAAACATCCATGTCAGGTTCGCGTGTGATCAGCTCCTGGGGGACCAGGGTTCCCACAGCAGCGTGGTCCCTCCCACTGGAGCTGGTCCTGTCCGCTTGCTTGTTCACGCCCCGGAGAAGAGACCCAGGCCACCCTCCCTCCCTGCCCCCCAGCCGCCGCTCCCACCGCTGCGGGTCGTGGTCCCACGTTGGTCTTCAGCACCAGGACCTCAGAGGCGCCCACCGGGCGTGGACGGCCCGGGAGTTCATCTGGATAGTGGGGAGCCACTGAAGGTGCTTGAGGGGTGCAGCCTCCTGGAAGTCAGCGCACAGCACAGGCCTACACAGACCAGCCGCGGGCTGGGGGGTGGGACCGGGGGTGGGGGACCGGGAAGGGGCACGTGCCCTCCCTCCCCGGGGCTCGCCTGCCTCCTGCCTCACAGACCGGTTCTCTGCCACCCCCTGGGTCTCCGGAAAGTACTTAGGGGTCCCATGCGCACGCCCTCCGTTTTTAAAAAGTGAAACCTGGTTCCTCTGGGAAGTCCGGAGCCGTCCATCTGCACTAGAAGGTGAGTCGTCAGCGCAGGCCGGGGCCTTGGGGACCTGAGGGGCGTCTCCCCGCGACTGCTTCCACTCGCACACGTGGCGTCCGGACAGCGCTGTTTCCCACGTGAGTGCTGGC
Organism: Ia io; assembly: GCA_025583905.1. NCBI lineage: Eukaryota > Metazoa > Chordata > Mammalia > Chiroptera > Vespertilionidae > Ia > Ia io. The sequence continues at coordinate 1,850,117 of JAJQQW010000002.1, read as the reverse complement.
ATGGAGCCCCCTCCTCCGAGCCCCCAGGCTCCGGAGCGGCTTCTGGGGCCCGGGCGGCACCTGCACTGGGCCCTTCCTCACCTCCCCCTTCCATGTCCCAGAGAGAAGCTGGCCAGAGGGCCACGACCCAGTGCCCATCACCGGGCGCCGTGGCCCAGGCCTGTCCCCTCCTTGAAGCCGCAGCTGCCCCGGGGGGTGGCACCAAGGACCCCAAGGACTCAGAGTCTGCGTGCTTGCTGTTCCCTCTGCCCGGAGGTCCCCATGCTTCCTCCTCCGTCCCCTGGGTCCCCGCCTCACATGTGATGGGCAGCGCCCTGCCGTGTTGGCCCACGGCCCTCACTCTCCACCTGTGGCTCTGCCCTCCTGTCACCACCTGCACCAACTGAGTGGGGGAGTGCCCAGAGCAGGTGCGCCTGCCTCCCCACAGCCATGGCCCTGACCTGGCGCATCTCGCTTCCCTTCACCCCGCTCTGGGCAGAACTCACGTGGCTGCACCGCCCTGCGAGGGAGGCAGGAAACGTATTAGCTGGGAGCCGGGAGGACAGGAGGGTGTGGACGGTAACAGGCAGCTCGCCGTCTCTGCCACGTGTATGGGGCTGTGTAAAGGTTAAGTGAAGAAATGCGATGAATTGTGCAGACACATTGTGTATGGGATGCAGATCAGTATCACTACATGCATGTCAAGTGAATGCTTGTTTACAATGAATGCTGAATGTAAGAATCTTTATTGATGCATGGGTGGATGGATGATGGATGGATGGATGATGGATGGATGGATGGATGGGTGGATGGGTGGATAGATGGGTGAATGGGTGGAAGGATGGGTAGATGGGTGTGTGGATGGATGGATGGATGGATGGATGGATGGATGATGGATGGATGGATGGATGATGGATGGATGGATGGATGGATGGGTGGATGGGTGGATAGATGGGTGAATGGGTGGAAGGATGGGTAGATGGGTGTGTGGATGGATGGATGGATGGATGGATGGATGGATGGATGATGGATGGATGGATGGATGATGGATGGATGGATGGGTGGATGGGTGGATAGATGGGTGGAAGGATGGGTAGATGGGTGTGTGGATGGATGGATGATGGATGGATGGAGAGATGGGTAGATGGGTAGATGGGTGTGTGGATGGATGGATGATGGATGGATGATGGATGATGGATGGATGGATGGATGGATGGATGGATGGATGGGTGGATGGCAGATGAGTGAATGGATGGATGGATGGATGGGTGGATGGATGATGGATGGATGGATGGATGGATGGATGGATGGATGGAGAGATGGGTAGATGGGTAGATGGGTGTGTGGATGGATGGATGATGGATGGATGATGGATGATGGATGGATGGATGGATGGATGGATGGATGGATGGATGGATGGGTGGATGGCAGATGAGTGAATGGATGGATGGATGGATGGGTGGATGGATGATGGATGGATGGATGGATGGATGGCAGATGAGTGGATGGATGGGTGGGCGGGTAAAAAGATGGATAAATAGAAGGATGAATGGAGAAATAGGTAGAATGACCCAGTGTCCAGGGATGCTGACATGGGTTGGCTTCTGAAGAAATAGCTAGACCTGGGCAAATAAGGGGCAGCCAGCAGAGTCCCTGAGTAGAGGAGGGGACACCATGAGGATGAGGCGTGGCCCTCAGGCATGGCTCTCAGTTGTGGTTCTCAGGTGTGGTTCTCAGGTGTGGCCTCAGGCGTGGCCCTCAGGCATGGCTCCGGCAGTGTCTGTATCCTCAGGTAATAGTGGAGACCTTGTATCAGTTAGCAAGGGGAGTAATAACTCTGTGTGACAAACAGCCCCAAACCTCCACGGGGTAAACACACGCTAGCCCAGGAGTCCGCAGGGCTGAGAGGTAACTGAGAATCTCACGTGCCTTGTAGCCATCCTTTCTCTTTCATCTCATTTAATCTGGAACATTCCTGCCATGCTCTGGTCACCCAGGACCGTACACGTCTGAGGCATGGGGGCCAGTGGGGTGTGGTTCTGCCTCTAAAGACAGAGCCCGCGGGGCCAGGACGGGGCCTCCCCTCCCCCTGCGAGGTGCAGGCTTGGAGGGCCCTCCGTTGGCAGGGGCTGGACCGTGCAGTCAGGAGGCCGCCTGCCAGCGTCCGGGAGGAAACGGAATTAAGAAGAAGCAGCATGTGATCAGCACGCCTCTGCTCCTTGCTCGGGGTGACATCACAGCCGCGCGGCTCCTGCTCCAGCTCCAGCTCCAGCTCCAGGCGCACAAACACCCGGCGGAGACGGGGAGCTGCTTGGGGATGGGGCTCCTTCGCCCGGGCCGCTGGCGATGCAGACCCTTCACGGCCGCTCAAGCCTGGCCCAGACGCCAGGGACTTAGCGATGCCACGAAGCCCCTCTGTCCTCATCCCTTTCTGAACCTAGCAGGGAGCCCCTCTGTTTAGGGTCTGAGGAAAGCGTGGCCCTGGAGCCACGCCCTTTGTGGCTATAATCACAGCTGCCCGCCAGCCATGTGACCCAGCCATGTGACCCGGCCATGTGACCCGGCCATGTGACCCCGGCCACGGCTGCTCAGCCCTACCCGGCCTCCAGGCCCCTCGTAAAGGGGAGGGAGGGCCGAGGGGCCGAGGGGCCGAGGCAGCATGTCCAGCGAGCACAGGGGTCCCGTGTCGCCGCAGGTGTGCAGCGCGGGGCAGCATCTCTGCGGACTGGGTGGGCCACGAGCTCCCTCCCTGGTGCATTGACCCCCTTCTCCGTGTCATCACGTGGCCTCTCCTTGGCGCCTGTGTCTCGCTTCCTCTTATTAGGGCACGGATCCCACCACAGGGCCCCGCCCGCACGACCTGTCTCCACCTACTCCCTCCCAAGGCCCAGCTCCACACTCCGTCCTGTGGGGCCAGGGCCTCGCTTACGGGGTGGGGGTCCCACATTCAGGCCAGGACAGGCGCTGACAGCCATCGCGTCCCAGCAGCCATCCCCCAGCTGTGAGCTCATCGCCTGCTCGGTGCCGATCACGGCTCCACCCAGGGGGGACCCTGGTCCCTGCCAGTGGGTTCATGGGGGGCGGGACCTCTGTCCCCTCCGGCGGCTGTGCCGGACCCGCCCTGGAGACCTCCCTCCCCAGCCCGCACCGAGCAGCTGGGCAGGGCCACGCATGGACGCTGCCCGGACCCTCACAGCATCCCGACCTGCACTCTCGATCCGCTGGTCTCTCTGAATTCACACAGCTCCCCCTGGCCGGACCCTCAGCCGTGGGAGCCCCGCTTCGGGGATTCTCTGGGGGCACTGGGACCCGCGGGGCTGCCGCCCTCTCCCCAGGGTGTGCACTGCCGCGGCCTCCGTGCCGTCCTCCCGGCTTCCTCCCGAGACAGCGGCTGAGGTCCCGGCGTCCTGTTAGGCGAGGGCGCTGTTACCGGCATCGCATCGGCTCAGTGCAGACTCTCGGGATTTAGGGTCTCGTGGGGTTTGGGGGCGCGGTTCCTGCCAGCAGACCAATTCTGAGCGTCAGGAATGACCTGCTCCCGCAAGAGAAGTCGGAACAGAGACGCGGGCCGCCCGGCGCACGGGCCTGCCTCTGAGTAGCTCTGAGGTTGGCTCCACGGGGTCGAATGGAGGCTGAGGAGGTCAAGCCAGGCCCAGCGGGACCCTCGCCCCGGAACCCAGCCAGCCCGGGAGAGGTCAGCCCGGCGTGAGGGGGCGCGGACACCCGGAGAGGCGGGCCTGCCCCTCAGGGCGCCCAGTGCCAGGCGGAGCGGGTCCCGGAGCCCCTGCTCTGCAGGGTCAGAGGCCGGCAGCTCCCCTGGCGAGGCGAGGCTGGGGGCCCCGGAGCCCAGCTAACCCCGGAGAGCCGAGGTGACCCCAAGAGCGGCGGCCGGCCCGGGTTGAGGCCAGGCCGGGAGCTGAAGCCGGTCCCGAACGGCAAGCCGTCTCCCAGGTTCCGAGGCGCCGGCCTGGGCCTGAGGCCGCTCCTCGCCCTGCAGAGCTGCGGGGGCTCCGCTCGGCGCCCCCAGAACCCGGGCTGCTCCGTGGGACGTGGGCGGCAATTACCGTGTCAGGCAGCTTCCTCGCCAGCCTTCGAGTCACTTAAAAATAGCCTGCGTGAGTCACCGCCCCGTCGCCGTGGCAGCTCCTCCACGCGCACCCTGAGCTCGGGCCGGCGGGGTCCCCACAGATGGAGCCCCGAACCCGCATCTTCCCGGGCAGCGGCCACAGGCGCCCCGTCCCCTGCTCCTGCCGCACGGCCAGATGCTGAGCCGCGGGCCGCGCCAGGACCCACTTCTGCCCACTCCTGCCCTTGCCCACTCCTGCCCCTTGCCCACACCTGCCTCTTGCGGGCTGCACACGCACCCAGCAACAGCAGCCCACGGTGCCAGGACCCTCCCCAGCGCCCGTGACGGGGGCACCTGAGCTGTGTCCCGCGGCCACGCTGCAGGCGAGAGCAATGTGGGGTTCAGAAGAGGGGGCTCAGCCGGGCAGTCACAGGCGGCACGAAGCCCTCCTCTCTGCCACATGAGGCTCAACCAGCACAAAACTTGATGCTGCAATCTGCCTGTCCCCCGAAATCCCACCCCCAAGGTGATGGTGTGAGGAGGCGATCAGGTCTTGGGGGGCTCTTATGAAAGCCACCCCTCAGCGCCCCCTTACCCCCACCCAGCGAGGTGACACCCATGACCCCACGCGCAGGGGGGCAGGGAGAGGAAGCACCCGGGCCCTGGGGGGAGAAATTGGCAAAATGTATTTTTAAACCTTAGCGTTTTCTGTTCCTTTCAGCCCAGACCTTCCTCGCGTAGGGTTCCATCTGGGAAAGCGGTCCCGGTGGATGGCGTGTGCGCCGCGGGCCCCGCCTGCTGGGGCCAGGAACTTGGGGACCACGGCGTGTGGGGAACAGCAGACACATCCGGCGCCTGCAGGGCGGCCTCCTCGGGGCACAGGGCCGCTGAGCCATCGCGCTCCAGTGCGTCTCCCAGAGGCCGGGCAGATGGAGCCGGAGCTGGGGTGCTCAGGACCTCGTCTCATTTCCATTAAAAACGTCGGGGCCCAGGAGTCAAGGCAAAGTGAGTTCATTGTCCACCTTGGGGGGTTCTGGGCCTGGAGGGCCCCCTAGATCTGACCTCCTGCTGCTTCCTCCCCTCCTGCGTGTGCTCCTCCTCGCTGTTCCCTCCCGGAACCACACGCTCTGCCCCAGGGCCTTTGCACGAGCTGGTCCCTGCGTCTGGAACGCTTCTGATGTCATCATAGCTCAGTGACTCTCTATGGGGAAGGGACCTTCCCTGACACCAGATGGAGAATAATAACACACACATACGTGCACGTGTACGCACATGCACACGTGCACATGCGCACACACATGCATGCACACGTACACACACGCGCGCACACATGCACACACATGCTCTCTACCGCCTGCCTGCCTCGGTGTGCACTCAGCCTCCCTCCGGCACCCACATCTGCGGGGTGATTGTCAGCCTCTCCCTCTGGGTGGGACGCTGCAGGGGCAGGTGTGTGGCCTTTGGCTTCCTGCTGTGGAGGACACACAGCACCTACTATGTGCTCAGGCAACACCCCCAGCCTGAATCTGCCTGCCCACCCGCCGTGAGCGCTTCCCGCCGTCTCCTCCGAGCTGAGGCCTCGGCGAGCGCTGGGCACGATGAACTCAGTGACATGTAATTTCGTGTTTGAAATGTGCATCAAGCCTAAATCTCCAGGGTTACGGAAAGATCAGGAAAATTCGTTCTCGATGACCAGATTACATCTAAACAGAAAAGCGGTGTTTATCCAGCCCCGGAAAACATTTCTGTAAATGTGCTTACATAACGCATTCAACGCCCAGAAAAGCCGCGGCGCGGTCACCCCGGTGCCCCTCGTGCACACGGCACATGCCACGGCGCTCCAGCCCGCTGCGAGCCGCGGCCCCTCGGAGCCGGGAGGGCAGACCCCATGCTTTTCTTTAGAAGCATGTCCCGCTCTGTTTTGCTAAGTGGCCGGAGGTGTTGCAATTCCAAAATTAAATGAAGCCGCCACCCGGGTGCCCTGAGCAGCGCCCTAAACCGTCTTCTTTCATTTTTCTCAGACTTGCGAAGACTTGTCGGTCTCCACGGGGGAGCCGCGGGTCCAGGGGTCAATCCGATTAGCGGGGAATCTCTCTGCGCCCGGAACCAGGGCCCGAGGTTTCCAGGGCGAGGTCTGTCCCCGTGCAGCGCTGAGCTTCCTCACCGTGTCCCACAGAAGCCTTTGTTCCCTGAATAGCGTGTGACTGACAATGTATTCCCCGGTGGAAAACCAGCCAAATGAGCGAGACATTCTCAGAAAGCCCACGTGTGCGTTGGGGAGTAGTGATTCAAACCCTGGAAGAGAAAGGATGTTGAATATTAAAATGATGGAATATGTATTTTTTCCCCCTCTTTTTCCTCTGATATTTTTGAGATGCGTGACAGGAAATCTGTGGCTTGTTTAAAAGCTGAAATTGTTTTTAAAGCTATCATGTGCGGGTGACAAGTTGCATTGTCCCCGGTTGCATCAGGATTTACAGCGTTTGGGGGGTATTTCCGGAAGCATAAACCCCATGTCCTCCCACTCACTCATTAGGGCCTGCCGCTGGCGGAGGAGGTGTTCGCCCTGATCACCTGGTGACCCGCTTCCCCGGGGCTCCCGGAAATCTCCGCGAGTGACCTGTGTGTGGGAGGGTCATCTCTTCCCCTGGTGCTCCTGGGGAAAGTGTGGCAAGGCCGCGGAGCCTGCTCGGTTCCGAAGGATCCAGAGGCTGAAGGGACACAAACATCGTGTGAGCAGCTGATAGGTGAGGTTAGTGAAAAGAAAATTTAACCTTTGGTTGTATTAATAGGAGCAGATGTCTGAAAAAAAGGAGGTGACAGTTCTGCTGCATCCCAGGTTAACCCTACCGTTCTCTTTTCCATCTTTTTTTTTTTTTTTAATCCTCATCTGAGGATATTCCATTGATTTTTAGGGAGAGGGGGAAAGAGAGGGAAAGACAGAGAAATATCGATGTGAGCGAAACACATCGACTGGTTGCCTCCTGCACAAGGACCTGCTGCTGCCGGGGCATCTCTCTGCAGAGCCCAGGCCAGGGGGCCTCCGCGGCCCCTTTCCTCTCGCTTCTCTGGCCGTGAGTTTGCAACCAGCGGGGCTCACTGAGGCGCACAGAGCAGTGTGGGGGTGCTGCCCGGAGCTCGCAGGCCCGCTCTCCCCAAGCCGTGGCAGTCAGCGTGCCCCGAGGGGCTTCCCGGAGCCCAGGAAACACGCCCAGGAACATGCCACACACGGGCCCTGCCGCCCTCCCGCCTCTGAGCTCCGGGTTCCTGCCTGTAAAGCAGAAGGCTGGCGAGGCTCGGTGGCTGAGCATTGACCTGTGAAGCAGGAGGTCACAGTTTGATGCCTGGGTTGTGGGCTCCATCCCCAGTGTGGGGGGTGCAGGAGGCAGCCGATCCATGATTCTCATTATTGATGTTTCGACCTCCCTCTCCCTCTCTCTGAGATCAATAAAATAAAAAACAAAATAAAAAGCATAAAAAAGAAGGAGGAAAATACCGTGACTAGAACCTGTCCTCGGGGTTGTCCCGGGTCAGCAGAGGCGGCGGGAGCGAGAGGACTATTCCGGCAGCCCCGCTGGCTCTCCTGATCTCTGCCATTGGCCCGAGGCGCGGCCAGGGCGGAGGGACACAGCGGTGTGGGTATGAGCACTACCCAATGTTGCGCAGGGTATACCTAAGGCCCAGTCATTGTTTATCTGAGATTGACATGTGACGGCGTCCTGCGTCTTGATCTGCTCAGTCTGGGTCGCTCCTTGATCCAGTCCGGAACTCCGAGGGCCGGCTGGCTTGGCCTTTGGCTCCCGGGCCCCAGAGCTGAGTGAGGTCTCAATCCAGGTGGGCAGCAGGGAGGCGGCAGCATCCCGACACCCCCGTCTCCTCTGAGCTAAATCAGAATTCGAAGACTAAGTGCAGGATTTGGAGTGCGTTTTAGGGTTGAACCCTGGGGTCCTGGGCAAGCGACTCAGCCTCTGAGCTGCGGTTTCCTCCTCTGGAAAGGGGTGCTGCTGGACGCGCAGGGGTGCGGGGACCAGCGTGAGACCAGCGTCGGCCCGCCCTGCCCTGGCCCCACCTGCTGGTCCCTCTGAAGGAGCCTTCGCAGGAGCCTTCTAAGGGTCAGCAGAGTCACCTGTGGGTGATTTATCAACCGGGGTGGAGTCGTCACCTCTGGAGAAAGAAGGACGTTTGCTCTTCATCTGGCACCAGGCATCTACGATTCCTGATCAGCTCTTTAATCGGCTCATCTCCTGGCGATTAATTCTCTCGGCTCCCGGGGCCCTGATGCGGGGGCTCTCGACAGATTCAGGCCGAGGGTGAGCGAGCCCTGGGCCAGGGGCCCTTCTGTTTGTTCGAGGGGACGTCCTGCCTCCCTTCGTCCTGCCTCCGCCCCTCTGCTGGGGAAGTACGGTCCCTCCACAGCTGGGACACAGCCCCCACCGTGTGCGGGTCACCTGGCGTCCCCCCTGCAGGCCGGCCTGTCGCCCGCGCAGCCAGCACAGTACACGCGTCCCTCAGGAGTTCTTTGGGCCCATAAGAGTGTTTTCATTTCTTAAAAGTAAAAAAATAAGGTCAACTTTTAGTTGTAGCCAGTTATATCATGCTAGTGACCTGGTGCACGGATTTGTGCACAGCGAAAGGAAATTAATTAGAAGGTGGCCAGTGGGGCAGGACTGGGCAAGACAGGCAGGACACGCCCTGGAGCCAACCTCCCGTGGTCCCTCCCCAGCGTCTGCCGAGTGAACGGGGTCCCTCCGGCAGGTGGGGTCCCTCGGCCTGGCCTGCGGGGATCAGCCAAAACCGGCTCTCCGACATCACCCGAGGGGTCCCGGAGTGTGAGAGGGCACTCTGCAAAGTTGCAGTTGTATAGGGTGTGGAACGCAAACGCAAGTGTGCAGATTCGGGGCCGACAGTGCCCCAGCAACAACATAACCCACGGCCGAAGGTGGAGTCACGTGGCCCTGTGAGGAATCAGGCTCCTCCTCTCTGGTTTCAGGGTGCATCACCCGAGAACCACGACTGCCAAGTCACTGCAGCTCAGCAGCTCCTGCATTGATCGTCTGCCCCCTGGTGGTCAGTGCGCATCATAGCGACAGGTGGATGGGCAGAGGGACACTTAGCATATTAGCCTTTTATATATATAGATGTGAATTTATATTTATTATCATATATCAGCTAAGTATAATAATAAAAAGGTAATATGCTAATTAGACTGGACGTCTTTCCGGACATCTTTCCTGACAAAGCCAGGGCCCGAGGGATGCCAGCCCGGGTCCTAGGTGCCTGTGGGCAGCCAGAGGAGAGAAGCCTGGGTCCCAGAGGGAAGCCGGTGCCAGCAGCCGGGGGATGGAAGGCCTACTCTTGCATGAATTTTCATGCATCAGGCCTTTAGTAAATATATAATAAATGAAAAGGCGGGACAGAGCCGACCCAGCCTCGGTTCAAAGGCTGCCGGCGGGTGCCCCAGGTCCTGCAGCACACACACTGCCTCAGGCTGCCGGCCCACACCTGCTGATCCGGCTCACTGCCTCCATGCAGCCCTGGACCCCATCCTCATCCCACATCACCCTGCAGGCAGAGCCCTCCCATGTCCCCTGAAACATGCCTGCCCCTGAGCCAATGAGTGGCCCAGTGGTGACAGGGCAGCAAAGAGAGATAAATCACAGAGGGCTTCCTGGAGGAGGTGGCTCCCCAGCTCGAAGCGGGAGAGTAGAGCAGACACACGCTAACAGTCCAAGAATCTCCCACGGATTGAAACGACCTCCGAAGCTCGGGCTGGCCCATGTACAGCATCCTTGCCAAGGGTGGCAGCCCAGGGACCATCACGCATTTCAGTGAAGACAAACGTTTGTGAGAATTCCTGAAATCACCCATCATTCCTGCAAGGAGCCCACCTGGTGGCTCCGTTCCCAGAGGTCCGCCTCCTGAGGCCCACAGACTCTGGTCACAACCCAAGCCTAGTGACCTCCAGGCTCGGGCCGCCAGAGCCCAGCTGCTCATGTGAGCAAATGGATTTGTCTCGAGACGAGAGACACTGGGCCACTGTGCCTCTGGCCCTGATCTGGCTGGAGCCAGGTAGTAAATGGACATAATTTATCATCTCCCCATGGAGGGGCCGCCCGGGCCCCACAGCAGGATGAGGGTCGAGAGTCCAAGCCAGGAGCCCGAAATCCAATTTCCCCCCGGGCCTGCGGACTAAAAGCTTTCTGTAAACACGGCGCCCAATTCTCAGATCCAATTAGCCGCGGCCTGAGCCGCTGGCCCCGAGCAAGGGGACAGGCCAGGCTCCTCGAGTCTGGTGGCCTCGGGCTCTGGGCAGAGCCGGGAGCCAGGAACCGGCCCTGTGTCCTCCCTGCAGCCACCTGGTGTGCACCCAGCAGGTCCAACCCACCTTTCTCACCCTGCCTCCCAGACCCCCTCCCCCGGACCCAAGGTGCCCCCTCCAATCTGTATGGCATCCTGGCTGCCTTCAGTTGCGCCCAGGGCCGCCCAGGCTGGAGAGAGCCGGTGGGGTGGACGGGAGGCCTCCACTGGAGGGAGCAGGGAACGCCAGCCCAGCCCGGAGGGAAGGGAGGGGACCCACAGCACCGCCGCCGCCCACCAGAGGCGCTGTCTCCCTCGTTTTGAGAAAAGAGAAAGTGAAACCCTGCCCACCGCTTGCCTCTGGATATGTAACCCCAGGAAATGCTTCATTTACGTTTGTGTCAAAATGTAAACCTCGCCCTAACCAGTTTGGCTCAGTGGATAGAGCGTCGGCCTGTGGACTGAAAGGTCCCAGGTTCGATTCCGGTCAAGGGCATGTACCTTGGTTGCAGGCACATCCCCAGTAGGAGGTGTGCAAGGAGGCAGCTGATCGATGTTTCTCTCTCATCGATGTTTCTAACTCTCTATCCCTCTCCCTTCCTCTCGGTAAAAAAATCAATAAAAAATATATTTTAAAAAAAATGTAAACCTGGGCCTCCATATGCACCCCCGTGGACAGCCCCCCCGTGGACAGCCCCCCATAGACAGCACCCCCATGGACAGCCCCCCTCCCCCCATGGGTAGCCCCCCCATGGACAGCCCTCCCCGTGGACAGCCCCCCCATGGACAGCCCCCTCCCCCGTGGACAGCCCTCCCGTGGACAGCCCCCCATGGACAGCCCCCCCGTGGACAGCCCCCCCGTGGACAGCACCCCCATGGACAGCACCCCCGTGGACAGCCCCCTCCCCTGTGGACAGGCATCCACATTCGCACTCATCTGACCTGGGGCCACCCTGCCCACCTGTCTCCCATGACAGCTCAGTCCCCACTGGAGCCCGAGAGGCTGGTGTCCAGAAGCAGCCCCGCCACCCGCCCAGGCTGAGCCGGGGCGCCGCCCAGGGCCCGCAGGACGGGCCGCCTCTCAGACGCTCAGCTCTGAGACCTGGGGGGCCGGGGCAGGGCTGCAGGGTGGCACTGACTGCCACTCGGCCTCGCGCCCATTTCTCGGGGCGGGGGGGGGTGCGTTGGCAAGGTTGGGGCGTCTCCTTCATCTCGCTTAATCCGCCACCCTGTTTGGGGTCCTCTGTGCCAGGCCGCTTCTGGGGAGGGTGGCGGGCAGTCCGGGTCTGCCTCTCCCTTAGGGACAGTGAGCGGGCACGGCCACCTCCGGCCTCAGTGTCCACGCCGGGCAGGGCTGACCCCCAGGCTGGCGTGGCCACTTGGCTGGTGCAGCTGCCAGGGCCCGTGTCTCGCTCGGCCGTGGCTGCGGGTGCTGACAGGCGTGCTTCCGGGACTGCGGGGGGCCCCTCCCCGAGACCCCAGCCACCTCCCTCCTCCCGCCACCCCTCCCTCCCTCCCCCCTCCTCCCCCCAGGACAAGCTCAGTAAACCCTGCCATGTGGCTTGTTCTGGGAACTGAACATGCTCAGGGTGGTGTGGCAGCCACAGGGCCACGTGCCTTCAAGAGTGGCGGACGTGCCCAGGCTGCGTCCCGCTCTGCGCATGGGCGCTGCCCGGCTGAGCCTGCCCACAGGGCCAGCCTGGGGGGAGGGGGCGGGGGGGCTTGGGAACCTTGGAGCAGGCACCTGACTCATCTAAGATGTGTGGGTGGCGTGATGGCAGGTCCCAGCTTTCCACAGTCCCGCCCCCGTGGCCCTGTGGGAAGCTGGCCACTGTCTGAAACGCGCATCTGATCCCATTTCGCCGTCCAGTGGGACCCCATGCCCCTCCACAGAAAGCCCCAGCCCCTAACACGGCTCTGGAGCAGGCACCGTATGACCCCCCCCGCCCCCACCTGCCCAGGCCCACCAGCTGTGCTCGCGGGCCCTGCACCTGTCGCCTTGCCGCCTGCCCGCCCCCCTCAGGAGCTTCCCCTGCCCCACAGGGCCCCCTGTGTAGCCTGCTCCCCTTCCCAACCTCCTGAGCTCAGAGAGGGCCTCCTGGAGGTGGTGTCAGGAACCTGGGGGCGGGGGGCGGAGCAGGAGCTGAGCAGGTGGGAAGGAGGAGGAGCCCAGGTGTGTTACCCCAAGGGTGAGGGCCTCCTACATCCTCAGGCCTCCAGTGCCCACAGGGGCCCAGGCACCAGGGTCCTGGCTGGGCCGCTGGCCGCCTGGCCTCACAAGTGCCCCCAGACCCTGCTTGCCCCACCACACTGCCTACGCCTGTCACGCCAGCCTCCCGGGCACTGTGGGCGCCCTGAGCCAGGCCTGGGGCTTCATGGGATAGCAGTCAAGGACTGAATCGGGTACCTGGCACCAGCCAATGCCACAGGAGCCCACAGACCCCTCACTCCAGCAGGGAAGCCGAGGCAGGAAGCTGGGACACAACCCAGAGAGGCTGGGAGTGGGCCCAGCCCCTCCCCTTCTCCAGGCCTCAGTTCCCCCGTCCGTAAGTGCTGCTGGAGGCCTAGCGGGGAAGGAGCCGCTGAGGCACAGCCGAAGCCAGGTGGCCACCAGGCAGCTGGCAGGAGCCTGGGGTCTGCACAGCCTTCCGAAGGCGCTGTGCCTGAGGGCGGCCTCGCCCGTGCGCCTGCCAGACCCGAGCGGGGCCATGCCACGGCCTCCCGGCTCCAGTCCCGGCCTCGGCTCTGAGCCAGGCCCCACCGCGCTCACGCTTGGAAGGTTTGCTAGAAACCTCAAAGGTCAGCTGTTCTCAGGTTTCCAGAATTTATCGATCGTGTCTGGGTTGGAAAAGCAACCAAAAGGCTCTCGTTGTCCGTCTCTGTGGCCGCAGCGGGGAGCGAGAGCAGGCGGCCTCCCTGGCCACTTCTGGGCTGCGCCACCCGGAGGGTCTGCGGCCCCCGCCCGCCCCCACCCCTGCCCCTCATGACCCCAACCTGGTCAGGCACGGCCATGTCCTCAGGTGCCTGCACCCCATGTCCACGAGCCAACAAGCCCGGAGCCCCCACGTGCTATGGAGGGGCCTGTGTGCTCTCTGCCCGACCCCCCGTGGAGCTGCTGGGGGCACACACACGGGTCCAGCCGGCAGCGGCTTGCCGGGCTCCTGCCTCTCCCTCCCTATGGACGCTCATGTCCCTGGAGTGAGGGAGGAGGACCCCAGCTGCACTGAGAGGGGGAAGCTGGAGGCGAAGATGGGGGTTCGAGGAGGGGAGCTCAGACGGGCTGGGAGTCCCACATCCAGGTCTTGGCAGCTGCCCCCCGTCATTCTCCCGCATCCCCATCGGACCAGAGGCCCCTGAGGGCAGGGCTGTGCCTCTGATGTGTTTATAGCTGATTCTCCCAACATTTATTAAGTGCCTACTGCGTGCCTGCCTCCTCGGGGTGGGGTCTGAGACGAGATAAAGCAAGGTGGACTCCAGCTCCCGGAAGGAGGCCCGTGGCCCAGCCTGAACACCCCCTCCTGTCCTGGGCCCGGCCTGAACACCCCCTCCTGTCCTGGGCCCGGCCGGGGCCCCTGGCTGTGCGAGGCTGTCCAGGGCCCTCCCCCCCCCAGGAGCTGGTCCTGCCTCTGCCAGCCCATCACCCCCAGCCCTGTGCCCAGGGCTGCAGAAGCCTGTCGCCTCCCCCGATGGCCAATGTCCCAGAGCCCAGCGTCCACCCATACGTTGCCCTGGGCCTGACGCCGGGGCTGCCCGCCCCTCCCCGCCTGGGGAGCACCCACCGAGCACAGGCCCTGCCTCCCGCATTTCTGAGCTGCCCCTGGCTCTCCAGTGCCCACACTGCCTCTGCTCAGACGCTGCTTCTGCCCATTTTCCAGAGGAGGAAACTGAGGCTCAGAGGCTCACCCAATTGTGGCTGGGAGTGGGGGTATGACGTCACACTGTGCATCCAGCCTCAACCACCCAGGCAACCCTGCTGATGCCAGGGGACAGAGGGGCCCCATGAGGCCAGCCCTCTGTTGTCAGAAGGGGGTCCAGCGGGCAGCCCTGGCGGGGCCACGTCGGCAGCTGTCAGGCCCGCCCGCTGCGGGCACCCTGAAACACACTGCCTTTGCTCTGCGCCTGCAGGTCACCCTCGGCCGGACAGCAGCTCCCACCTGGGCGGCGGGGGGCGGGAGGTGCGCTGGGGACGGCCGGGCCCCGGTCACTGTGCGGCACCCACAGCGAGCCGACGGCGCGGCGTTTCTCCTCTGACCTGGAGCCTGCGGGAGCGGCCTCCGCAGTCGGTTTGGAATAACGGCCTCCTGTGAACCAATTAGAGGAGGACTGATTCGGCCTTAAATTCGATTTGCGAGGGCAGCACGCTCTGGGAAGCGGTAACCGAATTATTGTTCACCTCCGACTCTGGGCATTTATGTCCTGGGCGGGGCGCTCTGCACCAGCGGCTTCGGGGGGAGCTGCTTCTCGGAGACGGAGACGCAAGGGAAACAAGCCGCCCGATCCACCTCACCCACATGGAGGGTCGGAGCTCAATGACGTCAACAGTAATGAGGCGACACCAGGCACGCGTGACTCGTGGGCGGCACCTGACCTCATTGCTGTACAGTTCATCTCACGGGGTTCGCGACGGAGACCAGCAGCGGCCCGAGCCGGACTGCGCAGAGCTCCCGAGGCCTCAGCATGGCTTCCCCGCCCCAGGCTGGTCTCCCTGTAACATGAGGCTGATGGACGCCGACCTCCAGGGCTGGTCCTGGATCCCTGCGGAGGGCTGAGAGGAGAACAGCCCAGCATGTGGCACCGAGGCAGCGTCTGTCTCCACCCATCACCCCTGTCTGGGGCTTGGTTTTCTTGTCTGTGAAATGGGAGCGTTCGTGCCCACGTGGCAGCATCGTGAGAGGGGAATGCGCAGAGCCCCTGCCCAAAGCTGCACACAGAGGGCACCCGGGGGACACGAGCTGCTGGGCCCGTCCTTGGGATCCGCAATCTGGGACTCTCGTGAGAGGGGCCAGGGCTGTTGAATGGACCACCCTCAGGGCCACCCACCTTCGGGAGGCCACGTGGTGATCCTCTGGTCTAGCAGACCTGGCGGTCAGTGAGGAGCTAAGCGAGGTGGGGCGCCCACCCAGACCGGAGCGGACACAGCCGCACAGAGCTCCTCTCCAGCCCCGAGAGGCCTGTGGGCACCCAGGACAGCGCCCCTTGCAGGGCCTGGTCCGAGTCTTGAGGGGCACAGGAGAGGAGCTCCTGGCAGAGGGCAAAGTGGGCGTTAACAAAGGCCTGGGCGAGGCACAGCTAGGGAAGGGAGGAGCGCTCGAGGGTGGGGCCTGGCATTGGGACCTTGGCGCAGTGGGCCTCAGCAGCCGGCTCGTCCTGGGCAGGGAGCTGGGGCCCGCAGGGGCTGCACCAGGTCCCCTTTGCAGCCCGAACGGCTCGTCTGGCTCCGGTGCTTGACGGCGGAAGGCAGCAGAGCCCCGTGCCCACAGCCCCAGCCTGTCGTGCCCACAGCCCTCCTGGCTCCCAGCCGGGGCCTGGCCCAGGGAGGCAGGCTCAGCGGGGAGGGCGGAATGAACACGAACGGAATGGCCTGTGGGTGCAGCTGGTGGCGGAGGTGGGGCCTAGGGGCTGTGGGAAGGCTGCAGGCTTCTCCCTGGTCTCTAAGGAGAGACAGACCCCCAGCGTCACGTGGCCGGGGAGCGGCACCCAGCACGGCCGGCTGGTCCCAGGTTTCCCGTGAACGCGGCAGCAGAGCGCGGGTGTGGGTCTGTTTCCTTTTTCTCCATGGCTGCCAGGCAGCTCGGGTACATTTTGCACTCAGCCACAAGACGAACCCCTTCACACCAGGCCTTTCGGGCGGCGCGGCCCTGCCCACCTGCGTGGAGCGCCCCATCTCGACATCACGATCCCCCGTCCCCGAGGCTCTCACTGGGGAGGGGCAGCCACAAAGCCTTTGGCAGGAAGGAAACCCAGCTGTGGTCTGGGGCTTTCTTTTGGGCCAGGCTTGGTGTGGACTCTGCTCCCCAGGCAGCTTTCAGAGGCACCGTGTAGCGCCCCCTGGAGTCTCAGGCTCCTCACACCCGCCCTGCCCTGGCCACGCCCCACCCTGCCCTGGCCACGCCCCACCCTGCCATGGCCACGCCCCACCCTGCCCTGGCCACGCCCCACCCTGCCATGGCCCCACGCCCCGGCCCCGCCCCACCCTGGCCACGCCCCCCCCCTGCCATGGCCCGCCCCACCCTGCCACGGCCACGCCCCACCTTGCCACGGCCACGCCCCACCCTGCCATGGCCACGCCCCACCCTGCCATGGCCACGCCCCACCCTGCCATGGCCCCCCCCACCCTGCCATGGCCCCGCCCCACCCTGCCATGGCCACGCCCCACCCTGCCATGGCCACGCCCCACCCTGCCATGGCCACGCCCCACCCTGCCATGGCCACGCCCCACCCTGCCACGGCCCCGCCCCACCCTGCCATGGCCACGCCCCACCCTGCCCTGGCCTGTGGGGGCTGCGGGGCTGACAGCCGCCCAACCCGGCTCAGGCGCTGCGGCGCCCTGTGTTGCGATGAGGCTGTGCGGGATCTGTGGGCCCCGGATGTGCTATAAACAGGGCGCTGCCGGCGCAGGAGGCCGCTTCCTCGCCAGCCAGCGGCACAGCCAGCGTCCCCCGCAGCCCCGCCGCCCCGGGACGGTCCAAAGCCCGGAGCTGCGTTCCCCGTCTTCCGGACTCCGCCTGCCCGGCAACCGGCACTGTGTTCTGAATTCCATACTGAGCTGTCAGGGAATATTTTGGATGATCCTTTTCCTCCTTTTCCACCAACTCACAATTGAACTAGAATACAGGGATTACTTACACAAATGCATGCGTGTCCACCTTGCTGGAGCCCCGGCCGTGGGGGCTGGGCCGGTTCAGGTGCAGGCCAGTCTGCCCACTGCGGTCCGCCTTCCGGGATCTTCTCGTGGGTGGTAGTGGTGGTTGTTTTAATTTTGCCTGAAATCTCCTGTCCCCGAGGGGAAGCCCCAGGCAGGAGGCAGCTGTGGTCCAGCCTCCAGCGGAGGCCAGGGGCCGCGTCCCGGGCGGCGGGAGCTGGGCCTGGCACAGGCGGGCAGAGCCGGACACAGCCGGACACTCTGGGTCTGCCCCCTGCACTGCCCGTCCTGGGCCAGACGGCCAGCTCCCGCCTCAGGGTCCTCAGCCACCGGCCGGCGCTGACAATGGGCGTCTGCAAATAGACGTGACGCGGCGAGGAGGCCACCGCGTGGCTGGACGGCAGCGCAGACGGTTGGACAGAGGTCAGGCCCTGCTCTGGACGCCTGGCTCCCGGACCACAGTGGGAGTGGTCAGTGCTCAGGAGCCCGGGGGTGGGGCATGTCAGCACCCCACGCCATCCACGCAGACAGCGAGACCAGCAGCCGCTGGCCGGCTTCCCACGCAGAGCAGGGTGGGAGCCGGCCTGCCTGCTCTTCCAGCTGAAAGCCCTCTCCAGGCGGCACTCAGGATGGAGTGGGAACAGCTGTCGCTGAATGGGGACGAGGCGCCACCGGCTGGCATGTTGGACCACAGACTGGCAGGCTTGGCAGATTTCAAGCAATGCCCCCCCCCCTTCACAGGAGGGCGCGGGGGCCGGAGGGGGCACAGGGGTGCTGGGCTAGCTCAGCAATCCTGCAGCAAAGCCAGGCCTCCCACACGGACACCCCTTCAGGCCCCGCCCAGCGGAGAGAGGTCAGAGCTGTCCCCTGGGCTTAGTGGGCCATCCCCCCTCCTCTCCCCTCCCCCAGGTCTGGCCTCTCCACCTGTCCCGGAGCCTGAGCACAGGTGTGAGGGTGCCCACGTGAGTCAGTGTGGACCGTGGGGGAGCGCTCGGCCAGTGGGCGGATCCTGAGGACCCATAACTTGGGGTGATGAGGCCGGGATCTGCACAGGGGTTGGGGGTCTCCAAGGGACAGCGCTGGCACGGGGCCCAGGAAGACGCCCATCAGGATCTGCCCGTCCCTCCTACCACCCCCTGCATTTGAGCCGGCCTCCCCCCTCCCCCGCCGCAGCTCACCCTCATGCCCCAGCCACGCCCCCACTGAGGCTTGAGGAGGGTGGCTAGAAGGAGCAAGTGAAGTATTAGAGGGGCCCCTATCATGGAGCCTGGAGTTGGGATAGCTGGGGTTGGGGGGCAGGAGCAGGACCTGGGCACTACGGGGGAGATCGCTCCGAAACACGCGCATACACGTGCCCTGGAGGGGCTCACCTGTGGAACCCGCTGGTGAGGCTCCTCCTCCTGCCCACTGCGCCTGGCCTTCCTGTGCGCCCCTCGCCGCCATCCCCGGCCCGCTCACTCTGTCCTGAATCACCACCCCTCTGTCTGGCCTGGGGGGGCCGGGGAGGGGTCAGCCCTGGGTCCTGCTTTTCATCCTCAAGCCCTGGTCCCCTGAAGCGTCCTTCAAAGGACCCAGCTCAAGGGTGGGAGGGTGGGGGAGATGCCCACAGCTGGGGGGCAGAACCACAGCCCAGGCTGCCATACCCCCTTCTTCCGCTGGGAAGGGGCTGCCAGGCCAAGGCAGGCACTGGTGGGCGCAGACAGTTCTCCAGGGTCTACATATGGAGTCAATGCGGGGCTTCCCTTAGCCCCGTGGTCGGCAAACCGGCTCACGAGCCACATGCGGCTCTCTGGCCCCTTGAGTGTGGCTCTTCCACAAAACACCACGGCCTGGGCGAGTCTATTTTGAAGAAGTGGCGTTAGAAGAAGTTTAAGTTTAAAAAATTTGGCTCTCAAAAGAGATTTCAATCGTTGTCCTGTTGATATTTGGCTCTGTTGACTAAGGAGTTTGCCGACCACTGCCTTAGCCGGTCACAGCACACGCGTTCTGCGCACAGACCTTACACGTACATAAAGCATTTGATTTAAAAGAAAAAAAAAGACACCCCACGTACACTTCTCGTGCAAGGGGGCAGGTTGGAATCTGGGGACCTGAGTGTCCTCCTCCACCCGTGGGGGGCGGTAGGCCGGTGCTAGTCTGGAAGTTACCCCAACCCCCAGCCGGGGCTTAAGGACCGACTGCTGCACCCAGCGCTTAGATTACAAAGGTTTATTTAGAAAATAGTTTGGTTGTTGGGGTTGTCATTTTTTGGCAAACATTTCAATACTTTCAGTTACCAAAGGTGGTCAGTGCCTCCCAGACAGCGCCCCCCGGTCCTGGGGAAGTCAGCCCTTGCTCGGAGGTGGGTGCGGGGCGGTGCGCGTCTGGGTGCGTTCTCGCCGTCCGGAAGGTTGCAAGCGCCTGTGGCTAAAACCCCGACCTAACAGCTCCCCTCGGCTGGGCCCCCGGAGCAGGATCCACGCCCGCGGTCTCGCAAGCAGCCCCTCGCTGAGATGGGAAGGCAGAGGGGCTCCCCTTTCTCCTCCCCGCTCCCGGGGGGGCGCTTGGGTCTCACCAGCCCATGCGCCTGCCCTGCGCCCTGGAGGCCAGTCCATCCCTGGTTCTCCGGGAGTCGAACCAGCTTTCTCTGGGGGCCACGCCTGCCCGCCCGCCCCCTCCTCCCGGAGCCGCCCAGGGTCTCCGCGCCAGGCGGGGCGCACCAGTCACTGCCTGAAGCCCCTTCTCCTCCGGCGGAAGAGGATGTGCTTGAAGGAGCGCCGGAAGTCCTGGTTGAACACCGTGTAGATGACCGGGTTGAGCGAGCTGTTGCAGTAGCCGATCCAGAAGAAGAACTTGAAGAGCGGGTCTGGCACCTGGCAGGCCTCGCGGCAGATGCCGTACAGGCTGTAGCTGAAGAAGAAGGGGAACCAGCAGAGCACGAACACGCCCATGACCACGGCCAGCACGAAGGTGAAGCGCTTCTCGCGCGCCTGAGCCACCTTGCGGCGGCACACGCTGCTGCGCGCCCGGCGCCGGCGCGACAGGAAGAACTCGACGGAGCGCGAGCTGGCGCGAGACAGGCGCCCGCTGGGACCCGGGGACCTCGCGGCGGCGAGCGCGCCCTGCTCGGCGGGCCCGGGAGCCAGCGCGTCGGCGCCGCCCTCGCCTGCCTGGCCGTCCGCGCGCTGCCGCCCACCTCGCCGCACCGCACCCCGGCGCCGCCGCCTCTCGGCCGCCGCGCTGCTGTCCTCGGGCGCCACGTCCGCGCGCGGGCGGCGCGGGGCCGCGCAGTGCCCGTTCTCGCCCGCGCCCGGCGGCGCCCCCAGCCCGTTCTCCGTGGTCGGTGACGCGCCGTCGGGGCCGGTGGTTGTGTGCTGCTCGCTGAGCGCGCGTGTGCGCAGCTTGGCCACGCGGTAGATGCGCGCGTAGACCAGGACCATGATGAGGCAGGGCGCGAAGAAGGAGCCGATGCAGGACGAGAGGATGTACCAGGTCTCGTCGTTGAGGCCGCACTGAGGGTAGGCGGCGCCGTCGGGCTGGCGGTAGAGCGAGACGAGCGGCGGGAAGGAGATGACGGCCGAGATGAGCCACACGGCCACGATGGTGGCCTTGACGCGGCGCGGCGTGCGCTTCAGGTTGTACTCCACGGCCTGCGTCACGGACCAGTAGCGGTCCAGGCTGATGGCGCACAGGTGCACGATGGACGAGGTGCAGAAGAGCACGTCGAGCGCCAGGTACACGCCGCACCACACCTGCCCGAAGTACCAGTAGGCCATGAGCTCGTTGGCCAGCGAGAAGGGCATGACCAGCGTGGCCACCAGGATGTCGGCCGAGGCCAGCGACACCAGGAACAGGTTCTGCGGTGCCCGCAGCGCGCGGCTGGTCAGCACGGCGATCACCACCAGCACGTTGCCCACCACGGTGAAGACGATCAGGAAGCCCACCACCGCCGCCAGCCCCGCCACGGCGCCCGCCGAGTACTGGCCCGGGGGCGGCCCCCAGGCGACCCCCGAGGCGTTGGCGGCTCCCCCGCTGCCCCACTCGCGGGCGCCGCTCGCGTTGGGGCCCGCCGCCGCCGCTGCCGCCAGCGCCACCGCCAGCGCCGGGGACGCCATGGTCCTCCCGTGAGCTACGCGGTCCCGCCGGGAGCCGGGGCGCAGCCGCGGCAGCTCAGGAGCCCCCCAGCCCGGGTCGGCGCCCGCATCGCCGCCTACTCCTCGGGCGCGCCCACCGGGAACGCGGCGCCCCGCAGCCGGCCCTCGGCCGTGTTGGCTCGGCAGGCAGAGCGTGGCTGCCGGCTCCCCGCAGCTGCCGCGCGCGTTAGTGCCGAGCAGGAGGCGCCCGGAGCGGGCGGCGACGCGGGGGGGCGGAGGGGGCAGGTCCCGGGGTCCTCGCGGCCCCGCCCTCGGCCCGGCTCACGGGGAGCGCCCCGGCCGCGAGGCCACGGCGACGCGGCACCCGGTCGGGCGGGCCTCAGCGGCCCCGCGGCCCCGGCGCCCGGCCGAGGCGCAGGCTGCAGGCGGCGGCGGCCCGGGCGCTCCGCCTCCCATTCGGCCGGCTAGGGGTCGGCGCACCGGGGTGCGGGCCGCCGCTCCGCCGGGCCCCCACGCGCAGCCTCCGGCTCCAACTTTACTTTCCCGGGCAGGGCGCCGCCGCGCGTCCGTCTCCAGCCCCTCCTCCTGCTGCTCCCGGTGCGGGCGCCCCCCGCAGACAGCGCTGGGCCGTGCGGGCGCCGCCTCGCTCGCCCAAGCTCCGCCGCCGCCGCCGCCACCGTCGCCTCCTCTCCGCCGCCGCTGTGCTCTCGGCGCGAGTGCAGCCGCCGGGGCTCGGCTCCCAACTTGGGTAGAGTTGCGTGGCCGGGCGGGGCGCGGTGGGCAGGGGCGGCCTGGCGGGCACGCGAGCGCCGCCGGCCCGGGGGGAGCGGGCCGGGAGCCGGAGCCCGCGGCCGCCTGGGCGAACCTGCCTGCGCGGCGGCGGGGAGGAGTCGGGGCGGTGGCGCGGGGCGCGCGCTCAGCGAGGGCGCCCCCTCCAGGGCCGTCTGCAGTCTGCGGGACGGGCTGAGTGCCGGCGGCCTGCGCGGTGAGTCCCCCAGTCCTCTCGGATGCGGGAGCCTCCGCATCCCCCGCCCCGGCACACGCACACGCGGGCACGCACACGCGCGCAGCAGCGGCCGGCCGGGGTCTGGCCTGGGCGGAGCGCCCGCCTCTCGCTGGCTGGCCTCTGAGCGCGGGGCCCAGCCCGACCTCTGCGCGGAGCTCCGGGGCAGAGCCGCCTGGCCCGGCCGGCCGGCCTCTCCCCCTCCTGCCCGCAGGAATCATGCGCGGTGCCTGAGGAGCCTGGGCAGGCGCCCAAGCTCCGCGCCCATGTTGGCAGTGGCCGTTCAATTCTAGTGCACTGTGGCTCCGCTTTGAAAGGGCGAGGGATGTCCAACACCTCCACCTCTGACCTATGCCCTAACGGAATCCCCGATGACGGCGGTTTTCCTGCTGGCTTAGGGGCGAGTTGTTGGGGTAACCCCGCTTACCCCTGACCCAGATCCCTGTTCATTGACCCGCAGATGTGCACGGTCATTCCCCCCCACCCCAGGCCAGTGCTGGGTGGTCCCTGCCTCCAGGGAGACAGGCTTGAGGCGAGCGGGGAGTTCCGGGGCTTGACATGCGTGCTGGGGCTACGGGAGGACCTTTCCTCTCCCGGTCGGGACGCACCCAGGCGGGCTGCTGCTCTCCCTCTCCTCAGATGGGGGGGTGGGGTGGGAGAGGCATTCCTGGGGGGAGGGTGGGGTACTCTGGCATGGCAGGGAGGGGTGCGAGCAACCCCTAAGCCCAGCGATGCCCAGAAATGGGAATGGTTTGCAGGCGGATTCCCTCTTCCCTGAGCTCCCCAGGGGCGGAAGGGCCGTGCGCAGGAGAGCTCAGTGGTCTCAGCAGAGACGCCCACAGTGGAGCCCGTTGTCCTTGTTAACCACGTGACACGGAGGAGGAGGGAGTCAGGCCGGGGATGGGGCAGGAATCAGACAGTGCAGGTGGTGCAGGTGGTGGGCCAGCCGCAGGCATTTATGCGCCGTGCATGGCCAAGGCCTGGGGCCCCGGGGGAGGCGGAGGGCCACCATCCTTGTGAAAGGGCCCCCTGGTTCTGGAGGCCCCAGGGTGCCACCGACCCAAGCACCCTGGGCGCACTTTGCAGGGAAGACCCACACACCCCGCGCCCTCCGTCACCAGGGTCCTTGCTGTGCCCCTGCCTTGACGTGCTTGGCACACACTGAGGTGGGTGTGGTGAATGCCGGCAGTGCCTGGGAGTGGGGTTTCTGGGAAGGCTTCCTGGAGGAAGTGACCTTTGAACTGCGTTTAGAGACTGGAGGGGACTTTTGGAGGTGAGCGGCCCCTGTGGGCCATGATCGCTGGGGTGGGGGTGGGCTTCGTCTTGGGGGCACAAGGAGCCAGAGGAGGGAGGTGGCAGCCATCTGCTGTAGGTCTGGGGTGCCCTCTCCCAACACCCAGCCTGCCATGGGGCGACCTCCAGACCAGGAGGGGTTCTGCCCTTGTGAGGAGCACTTTGGGGCAGGCACAGGGACATCCTGGTTCCACGTGACACCTCACATGCTCACAGCAAGGCCAGCGCAGCCGGGCCCCACGCAGACAGGACCTCCCCTGCCCAGGAAGCGGCTCTCCCAGCCAGGCCCGCCCCAGGGCATCTGGAGTGCCTGGCCAGCCACGGACCCAGCCCTAGGGACGCCCGGCCGGCCTTTCGACCTCAGGCCGCAGACGGCGCGCTGCTGGCAACCTTCCTGGCGTGACCCGGGTGGTGCCGGAGGAAGTGCCTCTCCTGTGGTTCCCGGGCAAAGGGGTGGAGAAGAGCTAATCCCCAACGAGTCTGTGGTGTAGAGTGGCCCCAGGCTGGGCTTTGGGGCTCCTGCCTGCATGCACACACATGTACACACATGCACACACATGCACACACCCACACGCGCACAGGTGCTCACCTTGTCCCCACACACGTGCATGCATGCACACACACAAGTGCTCACCTTGTCCCCACACACGTGCATGCATGCACACACAGGTGCTCACCTTGTCCCCACACACGTGCATGCATGCACACGCACAAGTGCTCACCTTGTTCCCACACATGTGCATGCATGCACACGCACAGGTGCTCACCTTGTCCCCACACACGTGCATGCATGCATACGCACAGGTGCTCACCTTGTCCCCACACACGTGCATGCACACGCGCACACACACAGGTGCTCATCTCATCCCCACACATGCATGCATGCACACGCACACACACAGGTGCTCATCCCCCACACACATGCATGCACACGCGCACGCACACACAGGTGCTCGTCTCCTCCCCACACACATGCATGCCCACACACAGGTGCTCATCTCGTCCCCACACACATGCACACACACACACACACACAGGTGCTCGTCTTGTCCGCACATGCATGCACACACACAGGTGCTCGTCTCGTCCCCACACACATATGCATGCGCACACACACACAGGTGCTCGTCTCCTCCCCACACACATGCATGCCCACACACAGGTGCTCACCTCGTCCCCACACACATGCATGCCCACACACAGGTGCTCACCTCGTCCCCACACACATGCATGCACACGCACACAGGTGCTTGTCTCGTCCCCACACACATGCATGCACATGCACACACACAGGTGCTCGTCTCGTCCCCACACACATGCATGCACACACCCACACACGCACAGGGGCCTCGCTCACCCTCCGGCTCCAGGGAGTATTTTTGTCGCCCGCTGTGGGCCGCTCTTCCCGGTTCCGCCCGCCTCACCCTCTGCCGCTCTCCTGGCTTGTTCAGCCCCTGTGGCACCGTCTGCCGTGGCTCCAGGCCGTGGTCTGTCCCGTGGCTGTCCCTTCCCAAGGGGCTGCGGGAGGTTCCTCCCTTGAGGCCTGATCTCCCAGGTTGGGTTAGAGGCCCGTGGGGCTGTGGACCCGGAAAGCAGGCCATGTCCCTGTCCCGCTGTCTGGTAGCGGCCCGCTCCCAGCTCACGGGAGGACCTTGGTGGAGGGTAGCAGAGGGCGGGGGGCACCACGGCCAGGTCGGAGCCTGCGTGTTGCTGGTGCCCTCCAGCCTCAGCGACCCCGGGTGCCTGCGCTGTGCTGGATGCAGGGACCCAGAAGGCCCCGCCGGCCTCTGTTCCACGAGGCTGGAGCTGTTGGGTGTGGAGTGCAGCTCCCGATCACCCTCTGACTTGCAGTCTGGCAGTGGGAGGCGCTCCTGCCTCCCTCGGCCTCAGTTTTCCCGTCTGTAGGATGGGGTGTTGGACAGGCTGGTTCTATGATCCATGCCAGCTCTGCCCCCACTTGGCTGCTCGCTCCTGGAGGTGGGCGCGTGTCTGGTCTGCCATCCTGCTTGGCTGGCGCCTCCGGGGCAGGGGCGGGTGCTGCCTCAGGGAGCCGACCTCCGCAGGCGGATGGGGCCGAGGGAGGAAGCCAGTGCCAGCCTCCGGGCTGAGAGGCCTTGTGTTCTCCTTCCAGCGGCAGGGATCCCCCCACGTTTATTAAAATGTCACCTTTACAGAGGAGGCAGGGAAGCGAGGCCTGCTTCTCTCGCCGCCCCTCCCCGGAGAATCCCAGAACTGCCCTGCCCCGTCTGTGGCAGCTCGGCAAGGACCGGCACCGGGCCGGGATCTGGTTCCTGCCCCGCAGGCTGACCCGCTGCAGGATCGATCGCGCTGATGGACTTGGCACCGCGGAGGCTTGGGGCGCTGGCGCGAGCCCGCTGGAGGACTGCCTTTGCTTTGCGATGCGTGTGATGGGTTAGTGATGGGTCAGCATGTCTCAGCGAGGCCTGGGGGGGTTCGAGCTCGCCTCCCCCGTCGTGGCCGTGGCTGTCGCTTGGCCTTCTGACGGTTCCCTGCCTCCGCCCACCCGTCACCATCGCTCCAGGCCTGACCAGGCCCACTGCCAGGGACTTGCTGTGCCCAGACCCCTGCCCCTGGCACTCAGGCCCTCCTGGACCTGGCCTCACCCATGACCAGCCTTCATTCGCTCCGTTGTTCAGTCCGCAGACTCTCACGGGCATCTTCCGGCGCCAGCCTTGGGGGAGCTCTGTCAAATGGTGCCATTGCAGGCCTGTCTCGGCTGTTGAGTCACGGTGTGATTGGATGAGGCACCTGCGCATCAGGCGCGGGGCACTGGGGTCCCACTGGCTGTCTCCCGCAGGCTGGCAGGCGCCACCAGGAGGGGCCAGGAGAGCCAGGATGCGAGCAGAACCTGGAGGTGCAGCTCCATCCGCTCGGCCTGTGACCCTGCCCCCCGCTGGGGACCGCAGGCTGATGGCTCGCCCTCTCTGAGCCCCCTCACAGTCTGCAGAGCTAGCCGGGGGCCTCTGTGGGGCGGAAGGATGACACCTTTGCCTGTCAGTCCTGGGACCGCTCCTGGGAGGGCGGCAGGCGTGGGGGAAGGCTGGGGGAGGTTTTCTCTCTGCGTCTCCGTCTCCGTCCTGTTGAACTGGCTCTGACGGCGGCAGTGACTTCAGAAGACAAACATTCCAATAAAAGGCTCTGAGGCCTCGCACTGCGGCCTGGCGGTGAGCTCCGTGCGACAGAGATGACGCCGCTGGTACGATCGCTAGCATCTTGCGTCCTGGCTGATGGGGTCCACTGTGTAACGCCTTCAGGCTCCCCCCTCCCCCCGCCTGTGCTTGCACACCCCGGGCCGCGGGGCGCGCACTGCCTTCTCAGCAGCTCCTCGTCCTGGGAGAGCTCCGGCGCCCCTCTGTGCCAGGCTCTGTGCTGGCCCGGGGGACACACACCTCTGTTGACCACCTTCCTGGAGGGCAGTGCCCAGCAGGGGGGGGCAGTACCCAGCCAGGAGGGCAGTGCCCAGCGGGGAGGGGAGTGCCCAGCGGGGAGGGCAGTTCCCAGCGGGGAGGGGAGTGCCCAGCGGGGAGGGGAGTGCCCAGCGGGGAGGGCAGTGCCCAGCGGGGAGGGGAGTGCCCAGCCGGGAGGGCAGTGCCCAGCCGGGAGGGCAGTGCCCAGCCGGGAGGAGAGTCCCCAGCGGGGAAGGGAGTGCTCAGCGGGGAGGGCAGTGCCCAGTGGGGAGGGGAGTGCCCAGCCGGGAGGGGAGTGCTCAGCGGGGAGGGCAGTGCCCAGCGGGGAGGGCAGTGCCCAGCCGGGAGGGGAGTGCTCATCGGGGAGGGCAGTGCCCAGCTGGGAGGGCAGTGCCCAGCAGGGAGGGGAGTGCTCAGCGGGGAGGGCAGTGCCCAGCAGGGAGGGGAGTGCTCAGCGGGGAGGGCAGTGCTCAGCAGGGAGGGCAGTGCCCAGCAGGGAGGGCCAGGCTGGCTCGGGGAAGTGAGAGGGGCTTCCTGGGACAGGCCTTTGCTGTGTCTGACAGTGGAGGGAGACTTCCTCGGCCGAGCAGCCTGCTTTCTGGAAGCTTCTCCCACTTCCCCAGGCACTGCTCCCTCCCCCCTCAGCCAGGCTGCCCCCAAGGAGTGACCCTAGTGTTGGCACATGGCCCGCCTGGACCTGCCCGCCTCCCTCGGGGCCAGGCCCTCTGTCCAGGGCTCGCTCCTCTGCAGGGACCTACAGGATGGTCAGCAGATCTGGAAGCTCATGTATTTCACCCTCTGAGAATGGGGTGCTATTAACACCCCCACTTGGCAGGTAGGAGGCAGACACGGCTGCCAGGTCGCCAAGGAGCACGCTGGCGGTTTCGGGCTCTGGATCAGGGCCCTCCCCCCATTCGGCCTCACCACCCGAGTAGGTGCCCCCAAAGTGACCCCTGGGGGCCCCGGCTCCACGCCGGAGGCTTCTCTCCCCCAAACGGTCTCCCCTGTAGCCTGTCGGGTGCTCACCAGCCTCTAGCCCGATGCCCAGCAGGTGAAGGAATGCGGCTCCCTCAGCCTCCACGAGGAAGGCGGAGCCTGCGGGGCAGTGAGCGTGGAGGCCCAGCTGGCCTCACCTGTCCCCTCTCTGCCCCCTGTGCGCACAGCCGGCCTCACCTGTCCCCTCTCTGCGCCCCCCTGTGCGCACAGCCGGCCTCGCCTCTCCCCTCTCTCTCCGCCCCCCCCTGTGCGCACAGCCGGCCTCACCTGTCCCCTCTCTGCCCCCTGTGCGCACAGCCGGCCTCACCTGTCCCCTCTCTGCCCCCTGTGCGCACAGCCGGCCTCGCCTCTCCCCTCTCCGCCCCCTGTGCGCACAGCCGGCCTCACCTGTCCCCTCTCTGCCCCCTGTGCGCACAGCCGGCCTCACCTGTCCCCTCTCTGCCCCCTGTGCGCACAGCCGGCCTCGCCTCTCCCCTCTCCGCCCCCTGTGTGCACAGCTGGCCTCACCTGTCCCCTCTCCGCCCCCTGTGCGCACAGCCGGCCTCGCCTCCCCTCTCCGCCCCCTGTGCGCACAGCCGGCCTCACCTGTCCCCTCTCCGCCCCCTGTGCGCACAGCGTCGGGCGTGTGGGGCGTGTGCAGGTCTGCGGGGAGAGCAGCACAGACCCTTCCTGCTGTAGCGAGGGCAGGGCCCCGGGCGCCGTGTGCTCGCTGCTCCAGGGGAGGCACGGATGGGCCAGGGCGCGGGCAGGTGCCATGTGCCTGCAGGTCACGTGTGTGCAGCTGCCTGTGGGTTAGGGCCTGTCCTCTTCCTCCCGGGGCTGGCCCACGCTGCACGGTGCCCCGCCTAGAACCCGACACAGCCTGGGAGGAGGGTTCTGTGAGTTGGAGCGGCTTCCTGCCGCAGGCGAGAGCCCGGCCGGAGCGGACGTGCTTCAGAGCTGAAGGGGCTCCAGGTCTCCTTTTGTTTGGCTGTGACTTTTCCGCTTAGGAACGTGCAAGAGCCTTTGGCATGTTTGAGAGAATAAGAGCCGTCACATTCACCCTGAGCCCAGAAGCTTGACCAGCTCCCTGTGCGGGCCCTGACCCCAGGTGTTTCTGGAGGCGGGGAGGCTGGCCTGGTGTCCTGCCTGGAGTGTGGGAATGTTTGTGCTGGAACCTGGACGCCACAGGCTGGAACTCAGCAAGATCGGCTCTGTTTTCTTCTTGAGATTTCCCATCCCGGAAAGGCTCCCATTTAAACCGTAAATTCGTCACGAGAGGGAACGGGACTGGCCTGCGACAGAGGCTTGCATGTCAGGGCACAGGCAATGCTGCTGCATCATCGGGGACCCCAACACACAGCAGCTCACACTGAGGTTGATTTCTCTCCCAAGCAGAAGGACGCCTGGCCGGCTGCCTTCACCCTTCCTTGGCCGTCCCGGCCGGCAGCCGCCACCTCCAGGGCCCGTTGGCTGGTCCAGCTCTGGCCACTGCCATCATGCCCTTGTCCACACAGTGGAGGTAGGAGGGCTTGGTCCACCAATCACAGGGATCCTCATGTGGAAGTTGCACACGCCCCTGTACTAACATCCCATTGGTCCAAGTGTGATCACATGGCCACACCTACTGCAAGGGATGCTGGGAAGTGTAGTCTGGAACGGGATGGCCCCATGCCAAGATAAACATGTAGGGCTTCCAGACCGGACAGTGTTGAGAGTGGGCTGGCACTTCTCTGTGGTGGGCTGTCCCGTGGATTGCAGGGTGCATAGCAGCATCCTCTACCCACTAATGGCCAAGAGCAGCCCCACCCCTCAGCCTGTCGGGGTGTCCCCGGGGGCAGAATCTCCCAGCTGAGAGCCACTAGCCCAGATCAAGGGTCCCCAACTCCCGTGCCCACAGCACCCGGGAGGAGGAGGCTGGGTGGGCCGGGGGAGCCCGTGGAGCGTGGCCACCAGGCGGGATTCCCGTGTGGAGCATCCTCACTGCTTACTGACGCAGCTCATGGAGGAAGGGAAGGAGCCGTGTGGCTGCGGGGATTGAATTGTCCAGGCCCTTAGCCCCAGAGTCCATGAGGGTGACCCTATTTGGAAATGGGGTCTTCGCCGATGTCGTCAAGGCCGGTGAGGTCATGCCTGAGCCGGTGGGCCCTTGTCCATGGCTGGTGTCCTCACAGGGAGAGGAAGAGAGACACACAGAGAAGCTGTCCCTTACGTGTGGGGTCAGTGGGATGGTGAGAGGGCCAGGGGACACGTCCGGCCACAAGCCAGCACAGCTGAGCCGGTGGCCCAGACAGAGCCTGGCCTGGCGCTGGGCTGGTGCTGGGCAGCAAACAGCAGTCCCTCCCGCCGGCCGGCCACAGCCTAGCCACGGTGCTGCCGGGCCCGCTCAGACCTTCAGGGCCCTCATCCAGCACATGGGTCAGGACAAGGCCTCCCTCGGTGAGCGCAGCTGAGCGCGTGTGCACCCCACACGGCCATTCACGCACGCACTCATGCAGTGTACGCACGCAGGTTGTGTGACAAATACCGGTGATGTGCACAGTGGCTGTTGCCCCCCAACTTGCAGCCCCCCGGGTCTCCCCGTAGCCCTCCTCCTCCCGCCCCTGACCTCCCGGGTCTTATCCTAATCCGATGCCTGCACACTTCGTGCTCTGCCCCATCTGGGGCCTCGTTTCCCCACTCAGAGCAAGTGGCATAGCTTTGATCTCCTCTAGGCCCTCCCAGCTCTAAAATCCTAATTAGGTGGGATCCTGCTCGGGGAGCTGGAATTAGGAGCTATTGTTATGCAAGAACACGGGCGTATGAAGACACTTTAAAAAAATGAGCAGAACAAAAGAATAAGTTGATGGCATCAGACTCGGGTATTGTACTTCGAGAAACTATTTTAAACCCAAATGCTTTCATCTGCGGTGTTAACAGGAATTGCCCGGGGAAGCCAAGTTTGACTTTCACAACAGGTTTGTATCGACAGGACATGTTATCATTCAATTTCTAGGAAAGAGGAGTCATTAGATGCCTCGTTCCGGATATTGTTTCACTTACAGCAGAAAGAATCTCTGTATGTGCCCGCGAGGAAGCCAGTGCCGCCTTTTCCTACCGCGGAGGCGCCTCCGGTTCAGAGCAGCAGCAAACCCGCACGCGCCCACGGGGGCAGCGGGGCCTCTGCTCCCGGAGATGCAAAGCAGGTGCTTTGGGAAATTGAAACCTTCATCACCTGCTCTGGTTGCAAGGTGAGCGGACGTCCAGGAGGGGGCGACATTCGATGGTCCCTCCCCTCCACGCTCTCCCCAGAGCTTGAAGCCGGGGGGAGGACTGAGAAGGGACTGGGTCCCACACTGCAGACAGGGGCGCCATCCTCATCCCCAGCCATTCTGCCCCCAGCTTGCACCGGCCGCCCGGGGGAGCCGCCCCGAGGGATCTTTCCAGGTGGAGCGGCGAGCACCCCTCCCCGCGGCACCTCCAGCAGAGGAAGGCCAAGCTCGCACCCAGCACTCACCTGGCCTGGTTTGGCGCCTCGCCCCCTCCTGGTCTTGCACGCTCCGCTCCAGGAATTCCGTCTGTGCTGCTCTTTGCTAATGCCCCACGCCTTCCGCCTGCACGCCTGCCTGGGTGGGGGGCCCTTCCCGCCATGACCTCCCAGCCCACTCTTCCCCGTCTGTCAAGATCAGCTCTGCTGCCTCCTCCAGGAAGCCCTCCGGCTCCTCAGGGTGTCTGACGAGGCTCTATCTTGGGGGGAGGGGTGCGCACTGTCTCACTCTCCTGGTACCTCTCCAGGGCAGGGACCCAGGCACTTCACCTGCACCCCAGGTCCCGCCTGGTAGGATCCTTCAGGGTGACTGACGGATGGGTGAGCGAGGGGCACCGAGGGAAAGCCCACCTCTGTCAGTCAACAGCCTCCGTCTACCTGCAAGGGCTGACCTCCCGTGTCTCCAGAGCCGCACTGCCCAGCCGCTCCTGCCATCGCCGACCCCCCGCCGGGGTCCTTTCGTCCTCCCCGGCACTGTCTCCCTCCCTCTGGGACCCCTCTGTGCACGCCTGCTTCCTGGCCCCACAGTAACCCAGGCCAGCAAGTCCATGCAGCCAGATCTGGCCGGACAGGCAGGCTTCATGGAGACCCGGGGGCCCCCACACCCCCTGACCATGGACATGTATGTGCCAGGGGCCTGTGATCTTCAGTGTGGCAAGGCCTGCTCCACGGCTCCTGGGGGGTCAGGTGAGATGAGGGTCAGCTGCCTGGGCCCCCCTGTCTTGAGACGGCTCCCGC
Source organism: Ia io (assembly GCA_025583905.1). NCBI lineage: Eukaryota > Metazoa > Chordata > Mammalia > Chiroptera > Vespertilionidae > Ia > Ia io. The sequence goes on along the minus strand of JAJQQW010000002.1, from coordinate 1,817,877 downwards.
AGCTTTTCCTTGTCGCCTCGCTGTAATTGCCCGCCCTGCTGGGAACGCTCCTGGCTGGAGGACTTTCCGAGTGACCGCCTGCTCACCCGAGCGTCCTGGCTGCAGCCCACGCAGCTAAAGTGACAGCAGCAAAGGCACTGGACTCCGTGGGCGGGAGGCCTGCACCGCCAGGGGCCGGCCACGGGGGTGAGGACTGGGGTGCTATCTCCCCATCTGGGCACCACTCACTGGAGCATTTCGGCTTCCAGCATGGCCTTTGGGCCACCGGCCGGGAGCCACAGGCAGGCTCTCTCCACCTTCCCCCTCCCCCCCATGCTCAGCTCCTGCCATGCACCTGCCTACAGGCAGGACCCTCCAGTGGCTGGACCTCGCGCCTGCCTCTCAGCTCCCAAGGGGCAAGTGGGTCCAGGGCAGCTCCGTCTGCTCTGCTGTCCCCTCCCCTCCCAGGCGCCAGTCATTCCCAGCCAGTATCTGCTTGGATCCGGCCCAGGGCAGGTGCTCAGGTGTGGCCTGCAGGGGAGGGGAGAGGGGGCAGGGGGCAGGCGCTGGCGTTTGGACTGAGCGCGCCCTGGCAGCCTTCTTGGAGACCCCGCGGTGGCACCTCCCTGCAGCCTCTGACCTCGTGCTCCCGCTCGCGCTGACTGTCCCTGTGCAGAGGCCCGGGTGGGCGAGTGCTGGTGCCAGCTGCGAGGGCAGAGCCCCCGACCCGCCTAGTGTGCGAGGCCAGGAGGTCACGGAGAGGTCGGAACAGGACTGGGTGGCGCTGCAATGGCCCCTTAAATAGTGCCCCGGGGCAGGTGGGGCGATGCTGCCCACACCCCGAAGGCCAGGGCGGAGGGGCTGCGGGCGGGCGGGCCCCCAGCGAGTGACGTGCTGGCCGAGGGCGGGGACGGCGTGCGGCCGGCGCAGGTGTGAGGGGCTGGCGGTGTCTGTCTGATCTCGCCCGCGGTTCCGGAGCGAGGCGGGCCGGACCGGACCGTGCGCTGTGATTCAGTGAGGCTCTGCCCCCGTCTAATTAAGCCATTAGGAGCGGGTCTCCGTGGAAACCACTTGCCCGGTGCTCACACAAATGAATGTTTATCCAATCAGCAGGAGGCACGGTGCAGGGGAGCCTGGCTTCCCGCGGTGACTGCTGGGGGGCTCCGGGGGGCGCAGGCACTGTTTCTGGGGACCCACGAGGCTGCACCTTTCCCCTGCACGACCTGGTGTTCACAGTCCCTGCGCGGCGGTCCCGTCACCCGTCACGGAGGACACGGGGCTCAGAGCCGCCCAGCCGCCCCCTCAGCAGAGACAGCGGGAGCCCGGAGGGGCTGCCCGGCTCTGGACCCTGCGGCCCCGCAGGACAGCTGTGACCTTGAGGCCCTGGAACTGCCCGTGCTGGATGGTCGCCGTGGTTGGGTCTCACATGAAGCCGTGTCCGCCCGCCCTGCTGCTATAGCGAGGCCTGGCTGGCGGGCTGCCCTCCACAGGCTTCCTGGGAGTCAGGGAGGCAGAGATCAGGGGGGTCAGCATGGGGGGCCCTGTCCCGGCGGGGACCTCGTCTTGCTTCAGAGCCGGCGCCTTCAGCCGAGTCCTCACGGGAGGCAGGGGTGAGGGCTCGGTGGGGTCCCTTTGTCAGGGCGCTAATCCCATTCGTGGGGGCTGCACTCTCAAGCCCTAAGCTCCTGGAAAGGCCTCACGTCCGAGCACCTGGCGGGGAATCGCACCACATGTGCATTTCTCTCGTGTGAGGGAAGGCGGCTGCTTCCTCGGACGTCCGAGGCCGTTCAAACATTTTTTACAGTGACCTGGCGACCTTGGCCAACACGCACATACAGGTGTCAGGGTGGGTTCGTCTCTCTGTTACAAGATCTGTATTGGCACCGCGTGCCCACCACCCGGTCACATCTCCTCCCGGCACCGATACTAGGGCCCCCTCCTCCCCCCACCCCTCCCGCCGGCAACCCCCACTCCGCTGTGTGTGTTCACGCGCCCCAGTTTTATGTCCCACGTGAGCGAGATCCTGTGGTTTGTAGCTTTTCTGTCTGACTATGTCACGCAGACACGGCTCTCAAGGTCCATCGAGTTGTTGCTAACGGCGCTGGTTCACCCCCTCGCGGCTGGTGGGGTTCCGCTGAGTGTATGTTTACACCCTCAGTGGCAACTGTCTCCCCCTGCTCATTTTCCACATGATTTCTGTGGTTTTGTTTCTCAACTTTTGAAAGTTCTCTGTACACTAGAGACCTTTTATCTATGAGGCGAACTCCAGATATTCCTATCTGCTTTGCCTTTTCATGTTGCTTATTGTTTCCTGCAAAAGGCGTGGGCGGGCTTGCTGGTCGGTCATTTTCAGAGGGTTTGTCCGTGTTTGTCTCCTGGGCCTGGGTTTACTCCCGCGGGGAAGGCTTCCCTGGGTCTGGGGCGGGGGGCGGGGGCCCCCATAGCGCATGTTTAAGCTTCGTGCGTTCCGCCGCGGGTCCCGTGGGTCTGTGCTCGGTGCCATGTGAGAAATGGACCTGATTTTACCCGCTGGCGCGGCTGCTGTGCTGGGAGGGCCCGGGTGTGTGGGGTGGAGACATGGCCCATCACGGGCTGGACTGCGGGCTCCCCCGCCCTCGGCCGCGGGGCCGGGTCATTCGCGTGTCTCCAGGGATGTCCACGCAGCGCGCCGCGTGTCTGCTGAGGCCGGTCCTCACCCCGCACCGTCGAGCCCTGGGCGTTTGCTTAGCGATTCTTGCGTGTTTATCTTTCCAGCTGAACTTCCGCGTCCGCGCTCGCTCCAGAAAAGCACGTGGGCTGGAATTTTTATAGGACCCGGAGGGTTCTGCCCTGAGAGCGGGAGGGCTGGCGCTGGCGACGGTGGAATGCCTGGCCTCTATTCCGGGTCTTCGCGTCTCTGGGAGCCATTTATGGTTTCTTTCACACGGGCCGCGAGGGATCCCGTTAACTTTCCGCTGCAGGTTGGAGAGCTGGGGTTCGCTGTGTGCTGATCTCCCCCAGCACCCCCAGATCCCCTCCCCCCCACCAGACCTCTGTGGCCACCGCAAGGGGCCCCTTGCCCTCCAGCTTCTCATGGAGTTTGTAGGGAGCCCCGGAGAGAAGAGGATGGGGGAAAGGGGGATGCACTCCCTGGCACGCTGCCAGCAGCCCCTCGGGGTGGGGGTGGGGGTGGGGGTGCATGTCCCTGCGAGGAAGGATGCAGCTTCTCCGTGGCCGCCCGTCCCTCGGGGACATCCCCAGCCTCCGAAGAGCCCAGACAGGCCCGCGCCTGGAGGAGGCGGAGACCCGGAACGGGCCGCAGCCGAGCCCGCAGGACGCGGGACCTCCGGGCCCAGCGGTGGTGGCGGCAGCTGCGGCAGCTGGGCGTGTGCTGGCTGGTTGCGGAGCCTGGGGCGGCCGTGTGACCTGAGGCCTGGGTGCTGCCAGGTTGAGACTTAGCTCTGAGAAGGTCCTCCTGCCAAGTTCACAGCGGGCCAGGCCCCTGCAGCTCCTGAGCCATGGCTCAGAGTGAGCGGGTCCCTCTGCGCCTGCTTCATGCACGGGGCCTGCGTGGGGCCGGGACCTGTGTGGGGCCTGCGTGGGGCCTGCGTGGGCCTGCGTGGGGCCTGCGTGGGGCCAGGACCTGCGTGGGCCTGTGTGGGGCCTGCGTGGGGCCAGGACCTGCATGGGCCTGCGTGGGGCCTGTGTGGGGCCTGCGTGGGGCCAGGACCTGCGTGGGCCTGCGTGGGGCCTGCGTGGGGCCAGGACCTGCGTGGGCCTGCGTGGGGCCTGCACAGGATGTGGTTACGTGTAGCGCCCCCACCCCCAGGGCCGGGCAGACCCAGCACCTGGGGCTGTGGTGCTGGCTGCTCTGAGCTGCAGTCATTGTCTGCGGAGGCCTCCCCAGGGGCCCTGAGATGGGAGAGCTGCCAGGTTCCTGCCACAAATTGTGCTCTGGAAGCTTTTAGGAAGAGCAAACATCTCCTTTTAAAATGTCATTGTCTCTCTTTTCTTTAGGGAGTAATTGGGGGTGCAGAGAGCCCTCGGGGAGAACGCTCGTCAGCACGGAGCCTGCAGCTGGATGCTGGGAACAAGTTGGGGGGCAGCAATCCCGGCTGGTTCTGGGTTTTGGATGCACCTCCACGGTCCCGGTCCCCGACTTGAGCCCGTGCACCCGCAGGGGGAGGGGGTGCTTGACCCCAGCTTCAGGCTTGTCTTCCCAGGACCCTGTCTGCTGGCCCGCCCGCTCCGGCCCTGATTTGGGCCTGCTCCCCGAGCTCCCAGACCACTCGGGAGCCCACCCGCTGCCCCAGAGTGTGGCATCCTCTCTGCTCAGGGGCCCTGTGCAGGGTCACCCCCAGGAGGGCAGGTACCCCCCGGTGGGCAGGGCGCCTCCTTCACAGCACACGACTGAGCACCAGCTGCATGCCGTGCCGGGAGCTCTGTCAGCCCGGAGCCCTGCAGGGTGGAATTCAGTCCACACAGTCCGCGTGTCTCCCCCCGCCCCTTCATCGAGACCTCGAAGAGCCTGGGTGATCCATCTCCCAGGCCTTGCGTGGGTGTCATTTCCTCCGCCTCAGTTTCCCGACACAAAGGGTTAGGTTAGGTCCATAGCTGGTGAGATGCAAAGGGCGGCCCAGCAGCCGCAGAGCTTTCTCCGGAATCCCTGCGGGGGGCAGGGCGGTGCCGAGGAGCAGGGGGCCATGGGTGGTCTGTGGGCCCGGGAGAGAGCAGGGCCGCGCGTTACCCACCAATCCCGGCACGAGGGTGGCCGTAAACGCTGTGAGTGACCGAGCACGTGTGCGTGAGCCGACGAACTCGGGTGAGTGAACGGGGAGGCGAACCCTGAGCGTGTGGCCCTCCCACCGAGCGAGGACGCTGGCTCTGCGCGGTCAGAGGCACCCGCTGAGCCCAGTGATGCCGCGCGTCCGCAGCAGGGGGGGGGGCCTCACAGACTGGGATACGGTCAGAGGGGGCAAGACTCCCGCGACGGGTGCCGATCCCGCCCTCCATCAAGGTCGCTCAAGCAATGCGTGAACTGGGAAGGGTCGCAGCGCCCAGAAGAGCTGCGGGCGGCCAATCCTGCCCTGAGATGGACAACTGCCCGAGGGGCGGGGCCGCGGCAGCCAGCCGCAGACGCTGCACCAGTGTCCCCCGCACCTAACTGAGCCTTGGGGACTGCACCTTCCTCGTGTCATTACAACCTCTGCTTTCCTGGGAGAAAAGAGAAGCAGGCGCGGGCTGGGGGCGGGAGCTGAGCCGCACCTGCTCCTCTGCCTCACAGGGCGGGGGGGCGGGGGGGGCCGGTGTGCGCCGGGCGGGTGCCCCGAGGCCTGGACCAAGGCGCTTCCTCTCCCGTCTTCATGGCGACGTCAGGGAGGGTGGGGGGAGGCTGCGCCCACCTGTGCTGGTCAGACTCCCCTCTCCCCAACCTCCCACAGCCGCTCGGGCAGGACGGCAGGAGTGGGCCCTGGGGGACAGCACATGGTGGCAGCCTGGGGACGGGACCTCCCGGAGGAGGACAGCAGGACGGTTAGGCCTGTGGCCCTTGAACTGGGCAGCCTGAGCGTGAAGCCTGCCTGCCCCAGCGGGGAGCTGCTCGGCCACGCGGCGCCTCGGTTTCCCCTCTCTGCCGTCTCCTGTGCTGGCCATCCCACTCGGCTCCTTCGTGTCACCATCACCTTCCCGAGGCCGGGGAGGCGAGTGAGGGTGGGGCACACCGGAGCTGTGACGAGCCGCCCGGTGGGCTGGCAGGATGTGCCCCCGAGGCCCGGCCCGGCAGGGACAGCGGCCCTGTCTCCCAGGCCCCGGGCAGGGACAGCGGCCCTGTCTCCCAGGCCCCGGGCAGGGACAGCGGCCCTGTCTCCCAGGCCCCGGGCAGAGACAGCAGCCCTGTCTCCCAGGCCCCGGGCAGGGACAGCGGCCCTGTCTCCCAGGCCCCGGGCAGGGACAGCAGCCAGGATGCCTTTATGACGGGGCGTTGGAGGGATACGCTGCCCCCTCCGGGGCCAGGCTGTGGTTGTGACCTTGGCGGAGACCGGGTCAGGCCACTCCGCCCCCGCTTCCCTCCCGCGACCTCCCCCCTGAGTGGCGCAGCCCGATGCCCTCAGCTCTCTGTGCTCCCGCTTCCTCCCTGGTCAGCGAGCGTGAGCGCAGGGGTGAGGGTGATGGGAAGTGTCCCTCCCCGCTGACCCCGGAGCCGGCACCTCCTAGCACGGCATCCACCCGCGATGCCGGCGCAGGCCGCGTGGTTTGGACACGTGCTGACTCGCTGAGGTGCGGGCTGCTGTCTTGTCCCACCACCTTCACGGAACCGCCTTCCGGCTCCTTCTTTACAAATAAATTGTCACCTAGACTCCTTCCCGCGTGTCTGCCCACGGCATCGCAGACGCAGCCTGGGGGGCTCGGCGGGCTTGGTCGTCTGGCTGGGTCTTGCTTGGGGTGTCTGGCAGCACGTCGGTGGAAGCCGGGGTCCCCCACATCGTCCCGAGTCAGGGGCCCACCTGCTCAGAGGCCCAGGAAGACGGCCGAGAGCCGGGCACGTGTGGAGCTGCGCGGGCGTCTGTGCTTCCGCTCCTGCCCTGGCCACGACCCGCCACGTGGCTCCTTCCCACTGACTCCCCGGAAGCAAGGCCCAGGAAGTGCTGTCCTCCGGCTGTCGCTGTCCCTGCTCCTCCCTCCTCTTCCTCACCCACCAGCCGGGCCTGCCAGGAGCTGCCCAGCTTGCCAGAGTGCACAGGAGGCCGTTTCCTTGGCAACGGGGTCCTTGGCCTCCCTGGGCAGGGCTGGTGTCAGCCAGGAGCATCCTCCGGAGACCCCCTCTGGGGGCCGTGGCGGAATTTCTGGCTGGAGAACAGAGTCTCTAAAAGCACCCGTGCGGCGGGAAGCCTCCTAAAATCAGGCAATTCCCCTCAGAAAGGCGGCTGGGGGTGTCGGATCGGGCTCACACTTTTCCCGATAAAAGCTAGTCCTTTGTGCTGCTGGCCTGGCGGGCGGCTCAGGCTCAGCGGCATTTGGGCTGCTCCTCCCCGCGCCCAGGACACAGTGGGTGGCCCTGCCCCCAGCCCGCGCCCCTCCTTCTTTCCAAGAGGAGTCAGGGCACCTGGGGAGGAGGGAGAGCGGAGGAGGGCGCCAGCACTTCAGGTTCCCAGCAGAGGAAGGGAAAGTTACCAAAGCACGCACTTTCCCGTGGCTGCTCCCCAAAGCCAGCCTGCTGGCAGGGCGGCCCCTCCCCTCGCTGTGGCCTCTGGCCAGGTGGGGCAGTGGGGGTTGCTGGGAGGCACGAGAAAACGCGCTTTCTGCTGTCAGCAGCGGGGCCACCATTCGTCACGCGGCATTACTGTGACCAGCTAACTGGTGCACGCTGACATTTGTTTGGGGCCTTTACGCCCAGCCCAGGTAGGCTGGGTGGGGGAGGGCACCCCAGACAAAGGGAGGTGTGTGCTGGGCCTGAATACGGGGCTCTGGGCCCTGCAGGGCTCCTCCCTCTGAGAGCTGCTCCCCTCTGCAAGGCCCTGGTGCTGCTCCTGGCACCTCCAACCCTGGGTGCCCAGTGGCAGGGGCAACCTCATGTCAGCCAAGCAGGGTGGGAGACGCATCAAGACTTGGGAGAGTCCTTCCCCCATCACACCCCACCCACTCAGCTCTGCTGAGCCTCCTCCTCCAGAGCCATCTCTTCCCATAAGACTCCTTAGGACGGCTCGGCTTCCCGTCTCCCATGAGGAGTGTGGATTGCAGCCCAGGTACCCTGGATTCTCCACCAGCCCACACCTGCTTTTTCATCCTATCTTCTCCCCCAGCACTCGATCCCCCTCTCACCAGGTGTTCCATCCCCCCTTCTCCCTGGTTCTCCATCCCTCCTTCTCCCTGGTCCTCCATCCCTCCTTCTCCCTGGTTCTCCATCCCTCCTTCTCCCTGGTCCTCCATCCCTCCTTCTCCCTGGTTCTCCATCCCTCCTCTCCCTGGTTCTCTATCCCTCCTCTCCTTGGTTCTCCATCCCTCCTCTCCCTAGTTCTCCATCCCTCCTCTCCCTGGTCCTCCATCCCTCCTCTCCTTGGTCCTCCATCCCTCCTCTCCCTGGTTCTCCATCCCTCCTCTCCCTGGTCCTCCATCCCTCCTTCTCCCTGGTCCTCCATCCCTCCTTCTCCCTGGTCCTCCATCCCTCCTCTCCCTGGTTCTCCATCCCTCCTTCTCCCTGGTTCTCCATCCCTCCTTCTCCCTGGTCCTCCATCCCCCTTCTCCCTGGTTCTCCATCCCTCCTTCTCCCTGGTTCTCCATCCCTCTTCTCCCTGGTTCTCCATCCCCCCTTCTCCCTGGTTCTCCATCACTCCCTCCTGGTTCTCCCTCCCTGGTTCTGGTTCTCCATCCCTCCTTCTCCCTGGTTCTCCATCCCTCCTTCTCCCTGGTTCTCCATCCCTCCTTCTCCCTGGTTCTCCATCCCCCCTTCTCCCTGGTCCTCCATCCCTCCTCTCCCCTGGTCCTCCATCCCTCCTCTCCCCTGGTCCTCCATCCCTCCACTCCCCTGGTCCTCCATCCTTCCTTCTCCCTGGTTCTCCATCCCTCCTCTCCCTGGTTCTCCATCCCTCCTCTCCCTGGTCCTCCATCCCTCCTTCTCCCTGGTTCTCCATCCCTCCTCTCCCTGGTTCTCCATCCCATTTTCTCACCCGGTTCTCCATCCAGCCTTCACCTGATCCTCCCCCAGCCCCACCTCTGGGTTTGCCTATGCTGTCCCTCCACCTGGGCCCTCCTACCCATGCCCCTTTGCCTGTAGCATTCCCCATCCTCAGAGCCGTGTGCACCTGCCACATCCTGTCAGATGGGTCTCTAGCCCCACAGTGGCCTCCCTCTGCGATGGGCAGATTCCGCCTCTGTGCAAAGACCTGAGCTCCTCTGCTCTGGCGGAATCGGGTGTTGGTCCATGTGTCTGTGCATTTCAGGGACTCGGCAGCACAGGGTCTCAGACCACCAGGGCAGTGCTGGGTTCTGGTTCCCATGTGACGCCTCCAGCCAGTGGGTCTCATTGGCCCCAAGGTGGCCCCGGGCTCTGTATTCCTCACCTGCGCACCAGCACCTCCCCACAGTGCACCTGCTAGATGGGCAGATTCCGCCTCTGTGCCCTGGGCGGAAGCAGTCACCCCAGGGACTCGGCAGAAGGGTCCAGCGCCAGGCTCGCCCCCGGTTCCCAGGTGACGCCTCCAGCCAGTGGGTCTGTTGGTCTAAGGTGGCCGCTGCCCCCCACCTGTCACGCTCTGCCCCCCAGCAGCCAGAAGGCCTGCGCCTGGCTCGCCCCTGCGCCCCGCAGGGCCGAGGAGCTGTTGGTCTAAGGACGCTGCCCCCCACTGTCAGCTCTGCCCAGAGGACACTCCGCAGTCAGCCTGGAGATGGGAAATGGGCTGTTCCCTCTTTAGAGGAAACACTCCGTCCAGCTCCGTCCCCGGCTAACTGGCCTCATGGACGGGCTCCGCGGCCTCAGCCTCAGGGAGCCTCCGCTCTCGCCAGCCCAGGAGACTCTCCCAGCTCCCTGCCCCCCAGCCCTGCAGGTTCCAGCCCGGAGGGGCCGACACCAGTGGGCTCCTTCCCTGCTCCGTGGATCTGCAAGAGCCACAGGCCAGTGCTATCCCTCCCCTGAGCGCGCTCCCTCCCCTGTGCGCTCTCCCTCCCCCTGTGTGCGCTCCCTCCCCCTGAGCGCACTCCCTCCCCTGAGCGCACTCCCTCGCCTGAGCGTACTCCCTCCCCCTGAGTGTACTCCCTCCCCCTGAGCACACTCTCTCCCCTGAGCGCAGGGTGTCTGTGGGCCTCAGGGCCAGGCCCCGAAGGTGGTCAGTAAATGTGAGCTCCACTCCCTTCCCAGTCCCCACGCCAGCCAGACCCTGGGATCCCCCCCCCCGCCCGTGCAGGCGGCTCCCATCCAAGACGGGCGCAGGCCCCCCTCAGGCTGCGCCAGCCACCAGGCTGCTTCTCCGTGAGCTGGGGGCTTACGGCTGAAACCCCCCACGTTCCCTTCTCCACGCTTTTTAACGCAGGGGTGACGCACGTAGCTCACCCTGAAGAACAGACATCGGTGCTTCAGAATAAGCTCAGCTCCTAGCCGCTCTGGTCATTCGGCCGCTGCGAGGCCTTTTAGTCCCAGGGCTCGGCCGGAAAAGGCCTGAATCCTGAGTCGTTACAAACAAATTAACCCCCAGTTAACCAGCTCATCCCGGGGGAGTGGAGGGGGAGGCGGGGGAGGGGGGAGGAACACAAGCATCATTCCTGCCTGCACTTCAGCGGCCGTTGGCCATGGAGGCACGTGATCCGGGCGCTCGCATCCACGGGCCGTCTAGCGCCTCGCCCAGAGCAGCCGCCTGACCTGCCGGGGACCCGGCGCCTCTCACACAGAGAAGCCTTGGGCTCGGCTGTGAACTGACACTGTACGTGACTTCCACTGGACCGGGACATTCCAGCACATTCTTACTTGCCTCTTAGAGGAGAAACAAACCAAGATTCTAGCTCACACGTTTGCTCTCCTTGCTCCCGCCTTCAAATTCACTCCGCCCGCTCGCCCGCTCGCTGGCTCACTCCAGATGCGCTGCGTCCCGCACCGCCGGCCCTGCGATGTGTTAGCGGGTCTGTCTGCGTGCGTCGTCCTTCTCGGATCACAGAAAAAAAGCGAAACATAACAGATGCCAACACTGCGAACGGTGCTGGGAAGGGTGTCCTCTGAGGACCCCACAGCCTGCAGCACGGGGATCCGAACTTCTCCGTGGTGACCCTGGAAGATGGGACGACCACTCGGCATTCCTTGTGACAGGAGCCTGCAGAGCTCCCTCCAGATGCAGAGTCCCAGACCGGCTTCGAGGGGCCAAGCGTCTGCACTGCAGCGTGTCTGTGTTCCCGAGTCCGCGGCCCTGGCGGTGGCTCCGTGTTGGCGTGTCGGCCCAAGCACCAAAAGGCTGCAGGCCCATCCCGGTCAGGGCGCATGGGAGACACCAGATCGATGCTTCTCTCACATCAATGTTCTCTCTCTACCCCCCTCCTCTCTCTAAAAATCAATAAAAACATACCCTGGGGCGAGGGTTAAAAAATATAATCATGAATGGAGGGAATCCTTTGAGCTACTGTCCACTCTTCCCCTGCCTCCCCCGCTTCACCAGGACTGGCTTCCCACAGCTCCAAAGAGCAGTTCCATCCCTGCCCCCACCCCCCCACACACTCACACACTCACACACGTGCACATGCTCCCACTCACACTCACATACATACAATTCACACTTATATACTCATTTCACAGGTGTACACATTCTCATATGCATATACATGCTCACACACATTCACACATTCACAGGCTCACACACACACAATCACACACACGTGTACTTGCACACACACATACACACACTCATGTGCATATACACTCATACATGTGTACATACATACTGGTACACACGTTCACATACACATTCACTCACTCACATTCATCTATCTACCCATCCATCCACTCACCCACCCACTCATCCATCATCCATTATCCATCCATCCATCATCCATTCATCCATCCATCCATCCATCCATCCATCCACCCATCCATCATCCATCCCCATTTAACCATCCATCCATTATCCATCCATCCATCCACCATCCATCCATCCATCCATCATCTATCCATCCATCCACCATCCATTTATCCACCATCCACCCATCCATCCACCCATTTATTCATCCATCCATCATCCGTCTACCCATAAACCCATCCATCCACCCACCTATCCACCCATCAACCCATCCTTCCTTCCATCCATCATCCATCCACTTACCCCTCCATTCATTCACTTATCCATCCATCCATGGAACAAATAGCTCTTGAACTTCCACTGCGGCCAGGGCTGCTTGTGCTCTGAGGAAAGGGGAGGAGCCAGCCTGACAGGCCCCACCCTCTGGAGCTGACTTTGGAGGTGGGGGAGGGGCAGGCAGGGACCTGAAGAAGAGCAGGTGTCGAGGCCAGCCGTTATCCCTGTGTCTGTTCCCGTCCTTTCTTACCAGAGTGAAGGGCGCCCAGACCCCATGGACCCGTGCCTGTGCCTGTGCCCGACAGCGAAGGGGCCTGGCTTTCCCCGGGGCCCAGGGCCAGCCCGGGACCAGCACCGTGGACAGCACCAACTGAACGTCCAGCACCGCGTGCCCACACTGTGGGAAGACGAATGATTTCCATCCAGTGCTTCCCTGACCTCAATCTGAATTCTGCTCTCACATGGAATCGCCCTGGAGTGGGCTCCTGGCTGGACCCGTGACAGGGCTGCTGGGGCCACATTTGGGAGACGCTAACCCCATGTCACCGCAGTGGGGGGGGGGGGGGGCGGGGAGATCGGGAAGCTCTCCTGGCTGCCCCCGGAGGGGGCTCTGCCGCCGAGGAGCCAGCTCTGGGGCCCGGCAGACCCACCACCTCCTCCCTGGGGCCCCGGCATGCTCCTCGCCAAGCCTCGGGCCCCCCTGTAACACGCGGGGCCATCGCCAGCCCCACAGCGAGTCCTCAGCCTGCAGGCCTCCCACCTGACGCCACCCCCTCCAGACCTCCAGGCCCACCAGCGGGCCTCTGGGCCTCCCTGCGCTCCCGCTCACGTCGTGCCGGCAAGCACTCGATGGAGGGGAGCCCACTCAAACGTGACCTCCCTGGTGCCAGCGGCAGGGAAACTGAGGCCTCTCCTACCCAGCCTACAGTGCGCTCCGCAAGGAGCAGCGATGGGGGAGGAGGGCCGGTGACTATGGAAACCCAGCCCCTGGAGCCCAGGTTCCCGGGAGCGGGGAGCTGAGACAGGGCGGGGTGGACCGGGCAGCTCACCAGGGACGGTGGAGGGTCAGGTGACAGCAGCCCCTGTGACCACACAGGTTCCAGGGTGTGCAGGTCCCCCGGCCCGGCTTCCTGGGTTAGGGCGCCAGTCCCCGGGTTGGCTCTGTTCCTGGGTGCCCACTCTGGCCTGGGCACAGCTCTGGTGCCAGGGGGCCCTGTGTGGGCGCAGGGTCGGTGCAGTTATGGGCAGTGACGGGGCGGCGCTCAGGTCTCCCTCAAGGACCCGCCCCCCCGGGCCTGGCTCCCTGGGCCGTGGTCCAGGTGCCACTCAGGGGCAGCATCACTGTCCCGCTCGCGGGGCCATCCCTCCTCCCCGGGCTGCGGCTTGGCCGGGAGCGGAGGGTCCAGGTGAGCAGGCCTCATCCTCTCGGTGCCCGCTCTGGCCGGGGCCGGCTCCTGGTGGATGGGCATATGGCAGTGCCCAGGGGGCACCCGTGGGCCCGGGGAGGCCCTCTCCCTGGCCGCGGCACCTCTCCCTCCGCGCTGGGCCCTCGCGTATGAAATGGGGACGTGATGGTCCCGCAGTGCGGCTCCTCTGAGGACTGAGTGAGCTAACACGTGGAAGCTTCCGGAATGACGTCTGGCACGTGCTAGGCCCCACACGTGAAGGGTTTGGTATCGTGCTTGGCACCCTGACATTAATTGTGTCCTGTGGACCCTGGGGACCAAGTGGGGGAACCCCCTCCCCACAGTCAGGGAGGCACAAACCCGCTGGCAGCACGTGGAGCTCGGCCCGGCTGTCCGAGGGGCAGCCCTCTCCTGGGCAAGGCTGGCCTCTCTCTCTCTCTCTCTCTCTCTCTCTCTCTCTATATATATATATATATATATATATTTTTTTTTTTTTTTTTTTTTTTTTTTTTTGAGCCCACAACCCAGCAGAACTGTGCTCTTGACCAGAATCGAACCCAGGACACTTCAGTCTGTAGGCCGGTGCTCTATCTACTGGGCCACACAGGCCAGAGAGTCCTCCGAGCAGCAGGCCCACACACGGAAGAGGCGGGGAGGACCTGGTGGCCGGCAGGGGGCGGGAGGTGCAGCCCCCACAGAGCCGGCTCCGAGGTGCTGCGGGGCTGAGTGCTCGGACCTGGGCCCCAGGGTACGAGGGCTCCCCCCCCCACCCCCCCCCGTACCAAGACAGCCCAGCTGTGCAATTTGCCCCCCACACACTGGGCCAGGAGCAGCAGGGGCCCCACCGTCTGTGGGTCCCCTGACCCTCCACCCTGCACCCCATCCTCCTGCACGCTGGGGCTGCGGCTCCTGGCTCCTTGGGCGCGGGTTCGAGGTTTGCTCCATAAATAAGAGAGTAAATCATTGAGATGCCGTCATTTCCTCCGTGAAACTCGGGGAGGGGGGTCCCCTGTCTTCCCCGCTCAGCTGCCTGGCTGACTGCTCCAGCCTCGCTGTGGCCCCCGCCGGATCAGCCAGGACTTAAGACTTCCTACAGAGCACGGGAGCGTCCGCCCTTCCCAGCACACTGTCCCCCTTCCATTCGGCACCCGTGGGTGGTGCCATGGTCACCCCATTCCAGAGTCCGTGAAATGAGGCTCAGAGAGGTGAGCCCCAGCCAAGGTCACACAGCAGGAGCCGCAGCGGGAACAGGAGCTCCTCCCCCCACCCCCCGCTCCCCACATCCACGGGGCGGGCTCAGACAGCCTGCGGTGGGGAGTTGGCCCAGGCAATTAGCACCTCGCAAGGAAGGATAATCACGGGCATCCTGGGGTGAGGGACGGGTTGACTAGAAATCCAGGTCACGGCAGCTGGGGACGCCTGGGCCTCCTCCCTCCTCGCACACCTGCTCCTGGTGTCTAGGGCGGGGCCTCCTGACCGTGACCTTCAGCTCCCCCCGCCTGCTGGGGGCTGTCTCCCAGCCCAGGTTCCTGGGGAGCAACACAGATGTCATTGTTCCCCTCGCGAAGGAGAGGAAGCCAGCACCCCCCCGCCCCCCCGCACCCCAGTCCCCGCCCCGCTCCGGGCCGGCCAGCGCTCCTGGCTGCCCCGCCTCACCAGAGCCGGGCCAATGCCAGCTCCTCCCCTCCTCCGCCTCCTTTCACACTCCTTCGGGGCCTGTCAGCACAAAGCAGCATGACTGGGGCGCACTGTGGGGGTGTGCATTGTGGGGGTGCACACTGTGGGGGTGCGCATTGTGGGGGTGCACACTGTGGGGGTGCGCATTGTGGGGGTGCACACTGTGAAGGTGCGCATTGTGGGGGCGCACACTGTGGGGGTGCGCATTGTGGGGGCGCACACTGTGGAGGTGCGCATTGTGGGGGCACACACTGTGGGGGTGCGCATTGTGGGGGCGCATATTGTGGGGGCACACACTGTGGGGGTGCGCATTGTGGGGGTGCACACTGTGGGGTGCGCATTGTGGGGGTACACACTGTGGGGGTGTGCGTTGTGGGGGGGGCACACACTGTGGGGTGCACTGTGTGGAGGTGCGCATTGTGGGGGTGCAGCCTGGCTTCCTGACTGCGGTGCAGTCAACTGGTAGAGAGCAGGCACCCCTCCCGCCCAAGCCCCCCGAAAGCATGGCCCCAATCGCGTGGTTCCCACGCCTCAGCCCCAGCCCAGGGCCAGGCACAGAGGCCCCCCGGGCCGAGTGGCAACAGCTGCCCTCCCAGCAGCACCTGGGTTCGTTCCCCGCAGACCCCCTCCATCGGCGCCGCAGGCCGCCCGCCCAGCTGATCCGAGGCCCCCCACCGGTGCGGACAGGGCTGCTCCGAGGCCTCCCGGCACTTGACGGAGTGAGCCGTTCTGAGGACCTGACCTTTGGTTTTGCCCTTGAACTTGTGAACAGTGTGACGGAAGCCGCAGACCTTCCGGGTACCGGGCCACGCGGTGGAGGGCGGGGGGAGGGGGCGGGGTCCTGCAGGAGCGGGCAGGGGCCAGGGGCAGGGCAATGAGGCAGCGGGTGCCTAGGGGGCTGGCGTGGCCCCCCGAGCGGAGCCCCATGAACCTCCGTCCCCCCTTGGTTGGCCCATTTGTCTCCTCGACAGCACGGACAGACAGACGAACATTATTCCCATCGCGCGGAGAGAAACAGTCCCCCGGGAGGAAAGCTTTGCCCAAGAGCCACCCGGTCCTGGCGGAGGCACCTGCCAGGCCTTCTCGCCCCTCGGCTCCTGGGCAAGTTAGCAGATGCCCCCTCCCTCCCCCGCCCCCCCCCCTCACAGCCCCTTCCTCGCCCCAGGGCCAGGCTCTATTTCAGGAGGAAGGAGGGGGAGCAGGAGAACTGGAACAATTCCTGCCTCGGAACCGACAGAGCAGATGAGCCAACGCGGAGCCCCTGTGGGGACAGAGGGCGGTGCTGGGGGGGGTCTGCTGGTGGGAGCCCCGACGAGCCGGGCCCCGTGCAGGGTGCCCAGCTGTGGCCTGTGCTGAGGAAATAACGCCGATAGCACCGGCAGCAACAACCTGCCCATGTGGTCAGCACCTCCGCGTGCCTCCCTCCTGGCCGGGAGCCTCAGCTCACACTTGGGACGGGGGTGGGGGGGCGGGGGGGGAGCCCAACACATCGCCCTCCACGCAGGAGCTCCGGGCAGGACCGGGCGATCGATCTGACCTCGTCCTCTCTGAGCCACAGGCCATGTTCCGGCCCAGCTCCCGGCCGCGAGCAGCCCACAGCCCAGAATAACCAGCCACCGGGGGCGGCGGGCCACACCTCACTGCTCCTCGGCCCCCCGCCTCCGCTCCTTCCGGAAACCACATGGATCTGGAGCTTGGTCCGGGCCCTTGGACCCCCTCTCCATCCCGGGGGCGAGGCGGGGAGAAGGGGTAGGCACCTGGGGCTCTGCTCCGGGAGTGGCCGTAGGAGGCAGATGCTGGTCTGGGGCTGCGGGTGGACAAGCTGGGTGGGGCACCGGGGGCAAGTCCATGGAGAAGGTGCAGGGAGCCAGAGCCCAGGGTCACGTGGGGGCCAGGACTCAGGAGGACACCCCCAGGGGAGGAGGGGCAGGCCTGAGGCCCCACATCAATGCGCCCCTCACGGGCTCAGCGGGGCATCCGGTGAGCCAGGCTCAGAGAGCTGGGCCTTAGGGCCCCGGGTGGTCCCAGGGCATTATGAGGGCCCGGCCGACCACCAGCTCTGCAGGCCCCTCCCACCCAGCCTGGGGCGACCACGCCCACAGACACCCTGGGCCCTTGGACGGAATTCACCGCCACCTAAGGCAGGCAGGGAGCCTCCATTCGCCAGGAGAGGGGCCGAGGCCCGGGCGGGTGGGGCGGACCCCTTCACAGGGGACCCCACTGCAGAGGCAGAGGGTCCGGGGAGCTCGCGTCCTCCGGTCGGGAGACAGACAAACATCGAGGACGAGGCCTCGGTCCCCCTGACCAGAGAGACCCCTGGGGGTGGGGACAGGGCTCTGGTCCCTGCATCTCCCAGGCAGGTCACCTCCCCCACCCCCTCCAGCTCCCAGGGTGACCCACTTTCTCCCCAAACCGGGGAATGTGCCTCGAGGCATTTTCCATCTCCTGGCCTCTTCCTGACACCGTGGCTCAGCCCCAGCTTCCTGCCCCATCAGCAGGTTTGCAAACCACAGGTCTCTTCCATTTCTTTGAAAAAAAAGATGGAAAAATTACTTTTCTCAGTATTACCTTCCTTCCCCAGGAATCATGGCCACCAGGCCCGAAATGTGGGGCCTGAGCAGGGAGGGGCTGGCAAAGGGACTGGAGGAGCCGCAGGGAGGGGCAGCAGGACCCCAGGGGAGGGGAGCGAGTGGGGGCCAGCGTGGGGCCGTGGGGGCCAGCGTGGGGCCGTGGGGGCCAGCGTGGGGCCGTGGGCGCCAGTGGGGTGCCATGGGGGCCAGCATGGGGCCATGGGGGCCAGCGTGGGGCCATGGGGGCCAGCGGGGGGCCATGGGGGCCAGCGGGGGGTCGTGGGGGCCAGTGGGGGGCCGTGGGGGCCAGCGTGGGGCCATGGGGGCCAGCGGGGGGCCGTGGGGGCCAGTGTGGGGCCGTGGGGGCCAGCGGGGGGCAGTGGGGGCCAGTGTGGGGCCATGGGGGCCAGCGGGGGGCCGTGGGGCCAGCGGGGGGCCGTGGGGCCAGTGGGGGGCCATGGGGGGCTGTGGGGGCCAGCGGGGGGCCGTGGGGCCAGCGTGGGGCTGTGGGGGCCAGCAGGGGGCTATGGGGGCCAGCTGGGGGCCGGGAGTGTGATGCTGTCCGCAGGTGGAGCTGGCTGGGGACCAGACTTGACCGTTGGGTGCAGCGGCGGGGACCCTGGGGACATGGCCAGGGCGGGTGGGGTGCAGCAGAGGGAGGGCCCTGCCTGGAGGGGGTGCTGAGGAATGGGGTCTGTGGTGGGGGCCAGGACAGGATTGACAGCAGCCCGGGGGGGGGGGTCTGTTGGGTACTTTTTATTGAGATGAAGCACCAGTGTCATTTAGCATTCACAATGTCGTGTGACCAGCACCCCAATCCCAAGACGAGTTCTTTTTTTTTAGAGTTTCACCCAAGGATATTTTCCCACGGATTTTAGGGAGAGTGAAGAGAGAGAGAGACAGAGAAATACGGAAGTGAGAGAAACACACCGATTGGTTGCCTCCTGCACAACCAGGGCCCCGGCCGGGGCGGGAGGTGGGGGGAGCCTGCAATCGAGGTCCATGCCCTTGATTGGAATCGAACCCGGGGCCCTTTGGTCCAAAGGCCGACGCTCTATGCCCTGAGCCACACCAGCGAGGGCCCAAGACGAGTTCTTTACCCGAAGCAGACCCCGTGCCCACTGAGCAGTCACCGCCCTCCCCAGCCCTGGCAGCCGCCCACCGCCCGCTCAGGCTCTGCCGTTCCAGGCGCCTGGGATGGACCCGGGGTGCGGGGCCCTCGGCGTCTGGCTTGTCGGGTTCCCCCATGTGGTGGCGTGTGTCTGCTCCGTTCCTTTGCAGGGCTGAGGACTAGTCCGCGGCACAGCGGCCACGCGGGGCACCCATCCACTCCCGATGCCCGCGTGGGTTCCCGCTGGGCGGCTGGAGTGACGCTGCGTGGCCGGGTGCGAGCAGCTGTGAGCGCTGCTGTGTCCGCTGCTGTGACCAACACCACAAGAGGGGGGCAGTGCACTTCCCCGGGGCCTCTCCTTGGCATGTAGACGCGTCCTCCGTGTCCGCACGTGGTCGTCCCTCTGCGTGTCTGTGTCCTCATCGCTTCTGCGGGGACCTGGTGCTATTGGACCAGGCCCCCGGGACTTTATGCCCCTTCACCCCTCTTCAGAGACCTGCCCTCCCAATGCAGCCACATCCTGAGGTGCTGGGATTTGGGGGACAAGGTCAGCCATCACAGAGTGGAATTCCTGGGATAAGAGCGTTTTAAAGACGAATGTGCCAGCGCTCATCTGGGGGGACGATAAAGGTCCGGGGGAGGAAGATGGGAGGGTCGGGAGGGTCGAGCTGGCTGGGTGCTGGGGGACAGGCTGGGTGGGGGGACGGCTGGGTGGGAAACAGGCTGGGTGTGGGACAGGCTGGGTGGGAAACAGGCTGGGTGGGGGGACAGGCTGGGTGGGGGGCAGGCTGGGTGGGGGGCAGGCTGGGTGGGGGGACGGCTGGGTGGGGAACAGGCTGGGTGGGGGGCAGGCTGGGTGGGGGGACAGGCTGGGTCGGGGGGATGGCTGGGTGGGAAACAGGCTGGGTGTGGGACAGGCTGGGTGGGGGAACAGGCTGGGTGGGGGGCAGGCTGGGTGGGGGGGGCGGCTGGGTGGGGGGCAGGCTGGGTGGGGGGACGGCTGGGTGGGGGGGCAGGGGGGGGAACAGGCTGGGTGTGCTGGGGGGACAGGCTGGGTGGGGGGCAGGCTAGGTGGGGGGAAAAAGGCTGGGTGGGGAACAGGCTGGGTAAGGGGGCAGGCTGGGTGTGCTGAGGGGACAGGCTGGGTGGGGGGCAGGCTGGGTGTGCTGGGGGGACAGGCTGGGTGGGAGGCAGGCTGGGTGTGCTGGGGGGGACAGGCTGGGTGGGGAACAGGCTGGGTGTGCTGGGGGGACAGGCTGGGTGGGGGGGCAGGCTGGGTGGGGGGACAGGCTGGGTGGGGAACAGGCTGGGTGTGCTGGGGGGACAGGCTGGGTGGGGAACAGGCTGGGTGGGGGCAGGCTGGGTGTGCTGGGGGGACAGGCTGGGTGGGGGGCAGGCTGGGTGTCGGGGGGAACGCCTAGCAAGGCTCCTGGCAGCCTCTGGTCACATATTTGTCAGTGGCCGCCACAGGCCTGCGCTCTGAGTGCCACTGCTCAGCTTGCGTGTGGATTCGGTTCGTCTCGCTCCGCCGACCCCGCCGGCAGCTGTCACTGGCGGGGGCGGAGAGGAGGGGAGCAGGGGGCGGGGGGCGCGGCGCGGGGCCATTCTAACCCTGAACTCCAACCCAGAGCTCACGAAGGGGAAACCGTGGCGCTAAGCGGCCCCCCCACGGAAAGGACACATTGTCAGCAAGAACTGAAACAGGCAGTGTCCCCTCCTCCCACCCAGCTGTCTCAGGGCCCCCCCCCGCCCCTTTGGGGAGCCCCCTAGAAATCCCCTCTACATTCAGATCGCCCCCTTTCCTGCCCTGCCCCCCCCTGACTGGAGTGGAGGAGGGAGGGGGCAGTGGGCACAGGAGGACCACTGGAGCGGGATGGGGGGAGGCTCAGCATCGGGGGGGCACTGCCAGGTCCTCCCCAGCCAGGCCCCCGGGAGCAGGGCAGGGTGCATGGCAGAGGGCGAGCCTGGGAGGCATCGCACCACCTCGGGAATCTGAGGGGAGGACCGGCGGGTGTTTGTACATCTTGGGAAGTCCCAAAAGTACAGGAGAAGGCCACTGGTTTTATGTGCACTTGCTCTATTTCAAGAATTGCTGCAGAGAGCAACATCCATTCTAGACTATCAGGGGGGAGGAGGGTGGCTGGACTGTGAGGATGTGGGGGGTGGGGGGTGGGGGTGGTCGTGGGGGTCAGGGGGAGGAGGTGGCTGGACTGAGAGGTGGGGACGCAGGCCCATGGACTTCACAGCCCCCCGCCACTGGGTGAGGGGGGCCACTGAGCCCACAGCGGCAGGCGTGGCAGGCGTGGCAGGCGTGGCAGGCGCGGGGCCGAGGCTGGATGTTGGGGCCAGCTCTGTCGGGGGCAGAGACACAGCCCAGAACTGGGGAGCTGGGTCCCGATAGTCTCACCAGGGAGGAGGCAGGGGAGAGGCCCAGGCCCAGAGTGAAGGGAGGTGGGACGGGGGTCACGTGGACTGAGATGAGCTGGGGTGGGGACCCTGGAGGAGGTGGTGCAGGGGAGTGGCCCTGCCCGCTGCCCGGGAACCCGGAGCCCCCGGGACCTTGCACACAGAGCGACCATCCCCGTTGGCGGGGGGCAGGTCCTAGGCACGGGGCTGTTAGAACCCAGAAGACGAGAGGTGCCGGGAGCCTCCCTGCACCTCCCCA
Organism: Ia io; assembly: GCA_025583905.1. NCBI lineage: Eukaryota > Metazoa > Chordata > Mammalia > Chiroptera > Vespertilionidae > Ia > Ia io. The sequence continues at coordinate 1,796,725 of JAJQQW010000002.1, read as the reverse complement.
GCCCCCCTTCCTGGTGACGGCTCCCCGGGGCTGTTCTCCTCGCTGTGGGGCCATCGCAGGGCAGAGCGAAAGGCAAACAGAGAAAGGCGGCCACCTCGGGCCGACTGGAGCCATCCCCTCCCCTCCGGGCAGCCTCCCTCGACACTCCCATGGGGCGGGGGTTCCTGAGCTTCCGCGGCTGGAGGTGCTCCCCAGGGTCCTGCAGGCTGGGCCGGGGCACGGGGCTGTGACCCCAGGGCAGCTCAGTTCCCAGGCTGGAGCCCACGCTGGCCCCCTCCAGGGCAGTGTTGGGGTGCGGGCTGGGTGTGGTGGGGTGCAGGGCCTCCTCCCCGGGCCTCCGCCGCAGTTTGACTGATGGTCTGCCTTCTGACTGGAATGTTCTGGAAGAGAGCCGACCCTCTGGCCACCTGCCGCCGTGTGGGGACGGCCTCGTGTCGCTCCCGCTGGCCCAGGGCACGAGCCGTAGAAGGTTTGGGGCGGGACGGGTTCCAGAGTCAGCCGCCTCCCCAACCCCAGGCCCAGGCCCCTCATGTTTAAAGGACGAGGTTGGGTGCGTAGAGCAGTTTTGGGGTTACAGAACCTTGGGCAGAGAGTTCAGCGCCCCGCCCCCTCCCTCGGTTTCCCCGAGGTTACCGGCGGCCTCGGTGCGGCCTGCTTGCTGCCAGCAATGAGCCAAAGCCCGTGCGTGGCTTCTCCCGGTGGTTGTGACCAATGTCGCAGTGTCATACAGTGGTTTCGCGGCCCGTACATCCTCAGCGCCCACTTTTCGGTCCCCCTGTCTGTCGGGGCCCTGGCCACCGGCACAGGTGAGAGGGACTCGGGCCGGCAGGTGGGGGGCGGTCAGGAGCAGGGACGGCCCCAGCAGGAGCCCGGGGTCCCGGCAGAGCCTCTTGGTGACAGAGCCGGCCAGGCAGCGGGGACACGGCCCGGGGTAGGGCGAAGCCGAGCGGCCTCCGGGAGGCCGGGCCAAGGGTGCTGCTGGCCCTGGAGCAGGGATCCCGGGGATGGATCCCCCCACGGGAGCCCCGGGCGGACCCTCTCCGGAGAGCACGCGGCAGCCGGGCAGAGGGGGCGGAGGCGGAGGGTCCTGGTTAGGGACCGGCATTCTAACGGAGCACCTCACTTGGCAGCCTTGCTTTTGTGAACGGGGAGATGAGGCTCGGTTGAGGGGGCTCCCCCAGAGTCACATCTCCCCACCCCAACACCGAGCACCAGGGGCTTTGCACAGTAGGCCCCCAGCCCCTCGGAGGCCCCTGGGTGGAGACTGGGTGGCCAGGCCGGCCGCAGGCTCAGCCCTGGAAGCAGACATGCCCTGCCCGTTGCTGTGTGGCCTCGGCCGGGTGCTTGCCCTCTCTGGGCCTCCTGGCCGCGCTGGGCACGCATCCTGCCGTGCGAGGGGAGAGGAGGCAGGAGTGCCCAGGCCATGCGGCCTCCCTCCCCCCGGGGGCCACTCAGGACTCCCTGAGGAGGGGGAGGAGTGACTGACAAGGCTGCACACTGCTGAGACTCTCCTGTTCCTATGGCAACCGGAGCTGCGCTCAGCGCCAGGAGGGCCTGGCTCCAGGCAGACCTGGGCGTGGGGGAGGGGCTGAACCCTGTCCATCCTTCGCCGTCCGAGGGAGGGGCCAGGGCTGGGCTCCCACAGGCGGGGAGGGGCGCCCGGAGCGCTGGGCGGCTTCCTCCTCCCCGGCCCCTGGGATGGACTGTCCTGGTGTCAACGGGTGGGCGGAGGGGCGGCAGCAGTGCAGCCTCCCTGACCCTGTGACCCAGTGAGGCGCTGTCTCCCTGGCTGCCGGGCGAGAGCACCACCCAGGAGAGCTGGCAGAGCTGGTGTCCGCTGAGCCCCACTGCGTGCCCAGGGGCAGCCCCACTGTGTGCAGGGCCTCCTGAGGGCGGCCGTCCTGTGGGAGCCTCAGCTGAACTGGAAGCAGAGCGGGGAGGCGACAGGGACGCGGATGTGCTGTGAGGAGCAGTGGCTCCTGTCCACGGGGCGTCCACGCAGAAGCTGGCTGAGTGAGGCTCCCACCGCACGCAGGGCCTGGCCGAGTGGGCCTGTCAGGGTGCTCTAGGGAGAATGGGGAGCCCTTCTGGGATCAACCCTTCGGGGGGTTCTCTGCAGGAGCCCAGGCCCCGAGGGAGCGGGGCTGCAGATGTCCAGGGGGGAGAAATCAGGCTCTGCCTCCCAAGTGCAGAGTCCCTGGCACTGCAGCCGCTCCCCAGGAGAAGGGGCCCCAGCATGTGTGTGGGTGCAAGTACCCCCACACCCCCACATACACACTCCACCACGTGCACACACCCCCACACCCCCACATACACACACCCCACCACGTGCACACACCCCACACCCCCACATACACACACCCCACCACGTGCACACACCCCACACCCCCACATACACACACCCCACCACGTGCACACATCCCACACGCCCACATACACACACCCCACCACGTGCACACACCCCACACCCCCACATACACATACCCCATCATGTGCACACCCCACACACACACTCCCACATACACACACCCCATCATGTGCACACCCCACACGTACACTCCCACATGCACTTCCAGAGTCACGTGTAGGGATCGCTGAGCCCCAAGCGCCCTGAAGGTCAGGTGGAAGAGGGTGTTGGGGGGCGGGGGCAGAGGTGAGGCTGAGAGCAGACATCACCAACTCTACAGCCGCCCGCAGAGCAGCGTGCTGCCAAGGGACGCCATCTCAGCACATCCCCACCCCAGCTCAGGCCAGCTCGACCAAAATGTGATTTACTGCATTTCATTTCATTTCATTTCTGTCCGAATCCAACTCAATAAAAACCCAAGTTTATTTCAGTCCAATTTAACTCGACCCAATAAATCCAGCTCACCCCTAACCAACCTGCCCAGACTTCAAGAAGCAGCACACTCCCCCCCCCGCCCCCTGGCAAGCCGCCACCTGTCTGCCCATCTGGGCAGCGCACACACTCTGGCCCACCTGGCCGTCTCCCTCAGCAGACTGCAAACCAAGTGGGCAAGGTTGGGGTCTTGCTCACTACTGCCAGTCATCACCTCCTCCCCAGGCTCCTCCTCATATCGCCACCCCTTCTTCCTCATCACCATCATCACCACCACCACCACCTTCACCACCACCACCACCACCACCACCACCTTCATCATGCTCTCTTCTTCTTCTTCACCATCATCACCACCTTCACCACCACCATCACCTTCACCACCACCACCACCTTCATCATGCTCTTCTTCTTCTTCACCATCATCAGCACCTTCACCATCATCAGCACCTTCACCATCATCACCACCTTTACCACCACCACCACCTTCATCATCCTCATCTTCTTCTTCACCATCATCACCACCTTCACCACCTTCGTCATGCTCATCTTCTTCTTCTTCTTCACCATCACACCACCTTCACCACCACCACCATCGCCTTCGTCATCTTCTTCATCATCGTCTTCACCTTGGGTGAGTCCTCTACCCTGCAGCAGGGCTTCGGAGCACTTTCCAAATGTGACCCTTTTGTCCTCACGATAGAGTTTGGCAGCCTCATCCCATTTCACAGAACAGGAAGCTGAGGCGCTGGGAGGAGACGCAGGTTGCCCAGAACCGTGTGCTGCTCAGTGGCTGTCACATCTGGGAGCAAGATCCGGGCTGGCCGACTCCAGGGCCGCCCTTCCCCACCAAGCGCCCCTGCCTGGCCCCCAGGTGAGCGCCTGTGCACGAGGTGGGGGCTGCTGCCTGAAGCCTCCCATTGGGCTGGAACCCCCAGACTCTAGCTCAGCCACCCCCAGCCCTCTCCCTTCTCTCCCCCAGTACCCAAGCACCAAGCCCACACTCCCTTCCCGGCGACCATCCCGGCAGCACCTGCTGCAGGGAGCCAGGCTCACAGGCCCAGCTCCTGTGTGCGCGCCCCGCTCCCGGCTTGGCCTCAGTCTCCCCCTAATTAAACAGCCGGGCACCTGGCCTACTCATCACACGCCCGGCAGGCAGGCAGGCAGCCTTTGAATTGGGCTTTATGAAAACCACTAATAATTTCAAAGACCCTAAGGAGGCCCCGTTCCCAGCCTCCCACGGCAGTCCTTTAAAGCCACTGCGGCTCCCTGGGGTTGGCAGCGACGGCGTGTGATTGCCCGGGTGCAGCCTGGCCTGGTGCGGGGCTGCGGGCTTCCTGGGCAGGGCTGCGCGGGCAGAGGTGGGCCCGGCGAGGGGCGGGCCCGGGGAGCGGGTGCTGGGTGAGTGTGTGTCCGGGTGTGGGGAGGGGAGGTTTGATTATTTTTTTAATACAATTATTTTATGACTATATAAGTAATGCATGTCCAGTGTGGGAATTTGGAAAAATACAGAAACATTAAAAGTAAACAGAAGAACACGGCCAGCCCCCCGCCCCGGGGGAAGCTGCTGTGAGCATTTGGGGGTCACGTCTTTGGTGCCGGCTTTAATTGTAGGTGCGGTTTTGTATATTCTCTTTTGCACTAACACTTTCCAGTTCATTAAATATTCATTGGAAGCATGATTTTTTAATACTTCCTTATTATGCAATTTTTCAAATATATACAAAAAGGAAGAGAATTTGGTAACGAATCCCCATTTCGAAAATGATCCACATTTGCCAACCTAATCGCGTCTGCCGCACCCGCCTGTTCCACTTTATGTAGTTTTGTTCTTCTCCTGTGTTATCTCAGGACAATGCTGTTATGAATTGCATCGTGTCCCCCAAAAGGATGCCCCTCACCCCGGCCGCTGGCACCTGGGAAGGTGCCCTTGTGGGAACTCGGACCCTCGGAGACGTGACTGAGTCAGGCGAGGTGGGCTCCGCTGGAGCAGTGTGGGCCTCCCCCCACACGGATGGTCCCGGGTGGGAGAGGAGGCCAGGACGCAGAGACAGGCGGCCAGAGGAAGCGAGGCGGGAGCTGGAGGGATGCTGTCACGAGCCAGGGGCACCGAGGACGCAGCGAGGAGAAGGCAGGAAGCTCCCGCAGAGCCTCCAAGGGGCCGGCTCGCCCTCCTGGGCTTCAGACTTCCAGTCCCCGGGGGCTTGGAGCGCGAGAGAATGAAGGTATTTGGTTTTAGCGACTTCGCTGCGGGACTCCGTGCTGGCGGCCGCAGGAAGCCATACACATTCTTGTGAGCAAACGGGGAGCAGCCGACAGCCTGGAGCGTGGGGACGCCTAACCCTTCCCGGCTCCGTGTGCCCCGAGCAGCAACAGCACCTTCTCCATTTACTGACCCTCAGAGAGGCGGCCTAGGTTACGTTCATCCTGTGTCAAACAGGCACGTGACCTGTACCCACGTTGTGTGTATATGTACCAGAGGCCCAGTGCATGGAATTCGTGCAAGGGCTCCCTCGTAGCCGCGGTGGCTCGCCTTGGCCCTCGCAGCCCTGGCTTTGTCCAGAAGGTCGTTCGGCTGTCCAGTCTAATTAGCATATTACACTTTTATTATTATAGACCAGAGGCCCAGTGCACGAATTCGTGCACTGGTGGGGTCCCTTGACCTGGCCGGCGGTTGGGGCTGGCCAAGGAGAGGGACTGTGGGAGGCCAGCCGGCCATGGGAAGTTGGCTGTGGTAGTGCACTGACCACTAGGGGGCAGCTCCTGCATTGAGTGTCTGCCCCCTGGTGGTCAGTGTGTGTCATAGCAACTGGTCATTTGGTCGACTAATCGTATAGGTCGACCAGTCGTAATGGTCCCTTAGGCTTTTATATATAGAGATAGTTCTGTTGTGTGTGTGTGTATGTGTGTGTGTGTGTGTGTGTGTGTGTGCCCGCGCGCGCCCTACCAGTGGTGTTGATAGGGGATGGACTAAATGCCTAGTGGAAGAATCGAAGCAGCACCCGGAAGGGACCCAGCCACGTGCCGAAGTGCTGGCAGCATTATTATGCGAATACACATGGTAGGTGACATTAAGGCAGCGTGCGCAATCGGGCCCATCATTGTAATTCATGCTGCATGGTTACCCAGGGCAGCCTGGGAGGAGGCCGGTCTCGGCACACACCATCCCAAAGGGCTGTGTGCGTCCTAGGAGGAAAGGCAGCAGTTAGAAGGGTTTTGCAAGTGGCCCGTAGACGGGGACTCAGCCAGCGATCCCCCCTCCCCCTCTTCCAGCAGCCCCTCCTCCAGGCACCCCTCCTCCAGGCTCCCCCTTGTCCTCCAGCAGCCCCTCTTCCAAGCAGCGCCTGCGTGCACCTCCCTCCGGCTCTGACCCCAGAGCCATGAGGGCCAGCTGAGAGTCGGCCCACCAGGGAACAAGAGAGGGGGCCTGATGGTGGTGGGGTCACAGGACCCCTCAGGCTCCTTCCCCAAGCACAGGGCCTCAGACACCGGCACTTCATGTGCTTCCCTGGCCCAGGGCCCTACGCGTGGGCAGCCGCAAGCCCTGGGGTTCCGCCAGGCCGGGCAGAGCCGGCAGGGAGGCTCCTGTGTGCTTGAGGCTCGGGGGCTCCCACCCAGTCTCTACATCGGCGTCTCTCGGGGGGACCAGCCTGGCGCCCCTGCAGTCCACGGTGGGGCAGGCCCTCCTCCGTGAACCCAAACTTGCGTGCCCAGCACAGAGGGCCGGGTAGCTCCTTTCCCGTCTTTCCGAGGGGGCAGAGCCGTCTCCCCACCCCACCCCCAGGCCACCTCCCACCAGCACGCACTTCCCGCCCACTCCCCCCGCCAGACAGAGATGAGCGGCTTTAAGGCATAAACACAGCAGACGCCGGCCCCTCTGCCCCCCCGCTGCTGCGCTGGTGGCGACTGCTCCACGCGGCCCAGAAATTCGCAGCTTTCACGCCGTCTTGGCGGCTTGTCAGTCTGAGGGTTTAAATAATTTCCTTGGCTTAACCATTTCAGGAGCGAGAAAAACACGCAAAATAAACAGCGTGTTGGAGGCATCCCCGTGGGTGCACAGGCCCCAGCCCGGCTCCAAACGCTCCCGGAACCCCGAAGCCCCGGAACCCCAAACCCCCGGAACCCAGGAACCCCGAACCCCCGGAACCCTGGAACCCCGAACCCCCGGAACCCCGGAGCCCGTGCGGGACCTGCGGGTCCTTCTCCGTTTTTCCTGCCGATAGCAACGCTCAGGGGCTTGTCGCTGTGAAATGTCTTGAACCATCGGAACCACCGAACGTCGGGGTCACCGTCCTCAGGGTCAGATGGTCCTTAGTGACGCTGTAGCTATGGAGAGGGAGGTCCCGCTCTGCGGGGCAGCACACAGCGAGGGGCAGAGACCGCCCGCGTGAGGGGCTCGCGTGTCAGCAGGACCCTCGTCCCAGCCCCTCTGCCTGGGTGCCCGGCCACCCACACTGCCCCCCCTCCTCACCCACCAGAGCATTCGGGGCCCCCGTGGAGGTGGCCGCACCTGCCTCTCTCCCTCCCTTCCCCCACCGCAGCCCTGACCCCTGACCCCCAGGCTATGGGACCCCTGACACCCAGCCCTGACCCCTGACCCCCAGGCTATGGGACCCCTGACACTCAGCCCTGACCCCTGACCCCCAGGCTGGGGGGGTTGGGGTGGCCTGTGGGAGCCCCTCAGGGCAGCTCTGGCAGCTGTGGGGATGAGGTGCCCTCCGGGCCCTCGGGTGCACGGGGCCACAGCGAATGTGACCGGCCATGAGCCACACAGGAAGCCCCTGCCCCGATCATAACGGGCCGCGGCCACTGTTCCCGCAGCGCAGGCGGCAGGCCTTCCACGTCTGAGACGACGGTGACGATGACGGTAACGGTGACGGTGACATGGGCTCCGTCGGGCCCGTGTCCGTGGGAGAGCCTGTGCTGGGTCAGGGCCATTCACTTGGGTGGCGTGTCAGACGCGTGCTCTGTGTCATGTGCGGGAGATGCCGCTCTCGCCCCGCTTAGGGGGTGTGTCGGACTTACTTCATGAGCACGTCTACCCGCGTGGGGTCCCAGCACCCTGACTATCTGGGCGTCTGGAAGGAAGGCACAAACGCGGCATCTGGTGCCGCTGTGGCCATCTTCCCGCACCCCCCCCCCCGCACCCCTCCCCTCAGCTGTCTTCAGGACGAGCGCCCTTAGGCTTTCGGGGCCCAGGCTCCACGCTCCGGAGCTTGAATCTGTCCTGGGAGCGACGCGGAGTCGCGTGGCCAGGATTCTGCCTGGGTCGCTCCGCCTCAGCTCCCCAGGGGCAGTTCTGTGTGCGTGTGCGTGTGCGTGTGCACGTGCGTGTGTGCACGCGTGTGCGTGTGTGTGTGTGTGTGTGTGTGTGTGTGTGTGAGAAATGGATAGAGCATCACCATTGTCAGTGGCGTGGAAGCTTGAAGGGCTCGCCGGGGAGCCGCTGGGCGGGCCGGGGCAGTGGGGTGCAGGGCTGCTCATGTCCCCACACCTGCCTCCCAGTGAGACCCGCCCCTTCCTGCGAGGACGCTGACAGCCACAGAGGCAAGCTCACCCGCGCGGCAGCGTCTTCAGGCGTTCTGCGTGTGACCTCCGGGCTGCTCCCGCCATCCCCTCCTCTGTTGTTTAGAAGTCGCTTCTTTCTCCTTTAAGTCAGACCCCACAGAGCCGGCTTGTGACCACACGAAGGCTTGTCTGTGTTAGTGTGTGAGTGAGTGTGTGCATGTTCTGAGGGGAGGCGTGTAGACCTGGCACCGGATCTGCTATTAGTTAAGTCTACAGTTGTTCACATTGCTTGGCCTTTATTATTAACGTTATTTTTGGTTAACCCTCACCTGAGGATATTTTTTCATTGATTTTTAGAGAGAGTGGAAGGGAGAGGGGAGATAGAGAGCGGGAGAAGGAATTCGCGGCCCTGACATCACAGCAGGACTTCGTATAACTGTCATCGGTGTAAAAGGAAACCATTGCAACGTCTATAAACCGAAAATGTGGTTTTGAGCAAAACAATCCCGCTGATGGGCTCTATGGGCGGCCAGGGAGCAGCAGAACTGGGGTGCGGGCACGAGCCGAAGGGACTTCGCAGAAGTGGAGAGCCGGTTAGAGACGAGGAAGACGCCAGGTGCCCGCGCAGAGGGGGCCGGCTGAGACGCGGCGCCCGGGACGGTTCGCAGAGGGGATGGCGGACTTTTCCAGAAAGGTGGGAGGAGTCCTCATATTTAAAGGGGGGAAAAAGAAGAAGGTGCGTGGTAGGCGGAGCAGGTAGAGAGACCACCCTAAAACCCCAGATGGTGCTGGCGGGGAGCACCGAGGCTGCCTCCTGCTCAGCGGCCATCAGGGCCCGAACCTGGGAGAAGAGGCGCTGGGAGGAGGGCGTGGCCCCGCCTCCTGCACAGCAAGCGTCCCGCGGGGGGCACAGGCGGCACTCACACTGCTTCTCCCACTGCCCCCTGTGGGGTCTGCACCCCCTCTGCACCCCAGCAGGGAGCAGGCTGCGGAGTGCCTGCTCACATCCCAGAGCGAGTGCCTGTGCGGGGACAGAGTCCTGGGCCTCCGTCCCAGCCAACGGGTTACCTCCGAGCCTGAGAGCAAACGCACAGTGAGCGCGATGCACGATTCTCAGGGGAAGTGCCGGGAACCGCTCTGATTCTCATCAGGCGCACTGGGCTGCAGGTTCCGGGGGTGCAGGGGTGCAGGGGGTGCAGGGGTTCTGGGGATGCAGGGGTGCAGGGGGTGCAGGGGTTCTGGGGATGCAGGGGTGCAGGAGGTGCAGGGGTTCTGGAGAGGCAGGGGTGCAGGGGGTGCAGGGGTTCTGGGGATGCAGGGGTGCAGGAGGTGCAGGGGTTCTGGGGATACAGGGGTGCAGGGGGTGCAGGGGTTCTGGGGATGCAGGGGTGCAGGGGTGAAGGGGATGCCATGGGTGAAGGGATACGGGGGTGCAGGGGTGCAGGGGTTCTGGGGATGCAGGGGTGCAGGGGGTGCAGGGGTGAAGGGGGTGCCATGGGTGCAGGGATACAGGGTTTGCAGGGGGTGCAGAGGTGAAGGGGGTGCCATGGGTGCAGGGATACAGGGGGTGCAGGGGGTGCAGGGTTTGCAGGGGGTGCAGGGGTTCTAGGGGTGCAGGGTTTGCAGGGGATGCAGGGGGTGAAGGGGGTGCCATGGGTTCAGGGATACAGGGGGTGCAGGGGGTGCAGGGTTTGCAGGGGGTGCAGGGGTTCTAGGGGCGCAGGGTTTGCAGGGGATGCAGGGGTGCAGGGGGTGCCATGGGTGCAGGGACACAGGGGTGCAGGGGTGCAGGGGGTACAGGGTTTGCAGGGGGTGCAGGGGTGAAGGGGGTGCCATGGGTGCAGGGATACAGGGTTTGCAGGGGGTGCAGGGGTGCAGGGGCGATGTCTCCTGCTCCGCATCATGCACTTCCCTGAGCCAGAGCAGCTCTGGCTCGGAGCTTGATGAAAGGGCCTGGGAAGCCGCCAGGCGGGGACGTGTGTTTGTCTAAGTGAAGGGGGTGGGGCGGGGGGATGGGCCGGGGGCAGGAGCCATGAAGCTTCCTCGCATCTCACGGCCATCGGCCATCGGGTGCTGCTGTTCAGATAAGACAGCCTCGCCCGGGCCCTGAGGGGGCCGCCTGCCCCGTGGCTCCTGAGCCCACCCCATCCTCCAGGGAGACCAGGGCCCGGGGGGATCTCCAGGCTGGGCCCCGTGCACCCCTGCCCGCGGAGGGGGCAGAGCTGGTGGCCGCGGAGAGCCCGGCCGTGCCCAGCCTGAGTCCGGCCTCATGTCCATGCCCTGACCCGTGGCCGTGGCCGGCGCCGGGGTTCGGAGGCTCGAGGAGTCCAGACCTCGTCACTCTGCAGGGCTATGGGCTCACACCCAGAGCGGGGGCCCAGCTGAGGCTGTCAGGGTGCACGGTCTTTGCGGGGGCCCTGGGGTTTGGAAGGAGCCCCATCATGAGAAGCACAGGAGGGTCTTGTGGGGCATGGGATAGTCAGGGTCCTGCCCTCCTCCCTGCTCCCTGCCCCTCCACGCGCCCCTGTCCTCGCCTCTGCTCCCCTCCTCCCCTCTCCTCCCCGTCCCCCTCCTCACACGGCCCCCCACAAACATGAATGAGGTCTCAGGCCTGGCCCTGCCTTGCACTCCCAGTGCCTGCTGGGCAAATGCTACAGACTCCACCTGCCTCAGTGCAGGGTCCTCGCCCATAAAATGGGGTGACAGGATTCACGGGGACACCCCGGGGCGCACCTGACCCCAGTGAGGGCCCAGTAAACAGCAGCTTAAAATAGAGGCGGAAACGGCAAAACCAGCAGCGACCAGAGCGGCGTCTGCGCGTCCTGGGTGTATGTCAGGTGGCTCGGAGGAAGCCTGTTGCCATGGCAACTGCACCTAGTTACTTCCCAGGATGCATTGTGGGCCCTCCCCCAGGTAGTCCCTCGAGCCCCCCACTCCGCAGCCCGGTCCCAAACCAGGTCTTTGCCGGACCCCCTCCCCACCTCTGTTTGTGGCCCAGCCCTGCCTGGGCTCTTCGGCCCCACGCCTCTGCCTGCGTCTCCTTCCCGAAAACCTGGCTGACCTCATCGGCAGCCCGGATGCCTTGTTAACCCATTTCACCGCTGGGGAAGTAGAGGCCCAGAGAGGTCAGGAGCAGCCTCAGGGATGCAGAGCCCCAATTCCCCTGCCCCCTGTGCTGGCCCAGGCTGCCGTCCCCAGGAGAGGGGGACCCAGGCTGCCCTCACCAGGAGAGGGGTCGCCCAGCTGCCCGGGCTCCGAGGGGTTGGTCCTGGGCAGCCTGGCCTCAGCACCAACACCCGAGGTTAAGAGGGTGGCAGGCGAGGGGCGGGCAGGACGCAGGGGAGCAGCTGCCAGGCGCCCGCCCGGGACCATGAAGATGTAATCATGCTGCTCGCTCTGTGCCCACGGCCACGCTCCAGCGCGTAAAGCCGCGGACCGCGGGCCAGAGGGGCTGGCTCAGTCTGCTTCCCCGGCACCGCCATCTGCCTCTCCGGGCACCCAACCGTGCCGGGCCCATGTGTGGCAGCTCCCCCTCCCCCACCAGCGGAGCTGGGCCTGTCCTCAGGGCCTGGATCCAGCGCCCCCACCCCCGCGGCTGAGACGGGGTCCAGGCTGCCGTCTGCCTTCTCGGAGGACACGCGGCGGCAGTGAGAACATAACGGGCGGCAGTGAAGCGGGCGATGACAGCTCTGGGCCTGCGCCTTTGTCTGCGCTGGACACGCGGTGCCATGTCTGACCCTGACAGCCACCTCACGCCCTAGCTGGTCACTCCCCGTTTACAGATAAGGACACTGAGCCCGGAGTGGCAGCAACCTGGGCTCTGTCCCACAGCCCACTCGGCCCTGGTCGGTGCTGCCAGAGCTCACCACCTTCCTCCTACTCCTGTGTCCTAGCCCACGTGCACACGTGCACACACATGCACACACGTGCACACGCATGCACACACTCCAGGAAGAACTCAAGACTCCCACGAGCTCCCTGGCTCACCCCTCCCTTCTGCGGCAGGAAGGGGTTCCCCTCTTGCCCACCCGCCCCGCCGGGCTGCCTCCATGTCCACTCTGTCTGAGCCCAGGGGCCTGAGACTGTGGTTGGGCCTCAGGCGTGAGCCTGCACAGGCTAGAGCCAGCTCCCACCGGGCAGAACCGACCCTGAGGGACCCTGACCACGACCTGGACCCGGGGCACTCGGCTCAGCTGCGCTGGGAGAACAGAGTCGAGAGCCTTCGAGCTGCGCCCTGGGGGCCTCTGTTACCGCCGCTTAGATCCTCGGGCCTGGCTGTGAACAGAGGGAAGGCCACCCCGAGGCAGGGCCGTGCTCACCCGTGTGAGAGAGGAGAGGGCAGGGCACAGGGGAGCGGGCGTTTCATTACGTGTCTGTCTGCTCCCAGCGCGGGCCTGTGCCCGCTCTCCTGGCGGAGAAGAGAGGCCTGCCGGAACCGAGAGGACGGACGCGTCCTGAGAGCCGCCGTGGAGAGCGGGAGGGGACAGCGCACCTGCCCACGGCCCAGGCCACCACAGCCCAGAGCCACCATAGCCCAGAGCCACTGCGCCGCAGGGCAGCGCTCAGCCCGCGCCCCGACGGCTGCACCTGCAGGTCCCGTGGCCCGTCAGGGACAGCGACAGGACTGGGGTCAGGAGCCCGGGAGGCAGAAGCAAAGACACACCCGGCAGGGACAACCCGCGGCGCCCAGGAGCGAGTTACTCTGATGTGGTCGTCAGCCGGGAAGGAGGCGAGGCAGCGGGGGAGGCCGAGGGGCAGGGCCGCCCGGGGTCACCGGCCGCTGCCTGGAGGGCCTGGCGCCGTGCATAGGAACTCAGCAAACACCAGCCGTTACATAAGGCCAGGCTGCCGGAGCCCCCGCGCCCGAGACACTGCTTCCTGCTTCAGCTACATTTTAATATTTATGTGGAAACCAGACCTTTTTTTTTTTTTTTTTTTTTTTTTTATGGGGGAAGAGATTTAATTCTCAGTCTCTGGAAACGCTCGCCAAAGCAGAGCATGCCTCTGTGCAGAGAATATTGTGCCCTGAATCACACGGAGCGTCACGTTACCCGAGGTGTTACATAAACCGCACGCTTCACACGGGACGCAGCGGGGGCTTCGCTCACACGGGACTCAGCGAGCCAACTGTGTTCTCACCCCAAGGAAACCCGCAGCCACGCCCGCAGCCGGGACCCCACCCGGGAGCCACGGGACAATACCGATCGCCGTGCCCGTGGCCCCTCCCAGCGTCGTCCCCCTCGCCTTTGTCGGGGTGGCCACCCAAAGCGGCATGGGGGCGGCCCGAGAGATGGAACCCACAGGCACAGCCTCATGTACCCGGTGTGACCCCCCCCCCACCCTCCAGGGCCTGACAGAGAACCTTCCGGAACAGACCCCCTGGCACAGCAACGTGGCTGGGAAGGTGGGACTGTCACAAGGGGCCGTGTCCATGTTCCCTGTGGATTCAGGCCACGGAGGAGGACCAGGGGCGGGGAGTCTGGGCGAGGCTGAGGCCCAGCTTACCTGGTGTTTTGGTGGAAGAACGAATGGCCGATTTGGCCCCCACAGCTGCCCCCCAAAAAAAGTGCCCTCCCCCCAGAAAAAACAGGAAGCGCACACAGCTACCGAGCGGGCGGTGGCCCCCGTCGCTGGAGTTGAAGGGCCCCAGCCCCTGGCGGGAGCGCCGCTGTCCCTCCTCCATCCTGCTCTGCTCGGGAGCTCGGGCCCCGTGCTCAGCGGCTGGTCCAGCCAGTGCCCCTCGCTCACGGGGCCCCTGCTTTCTCCGTTAACTCCGCTGCCCTGGCGCCCCACCATGGGCTGCGGGCCAAGGGGGCCCCTGAACGAGACCCCCATGCCATGGACCCCCCTGAGCAGGGCACCCCCGAGCAGGGGCCCCCAAGTCGCTCATAGAAATGGCGCAGTGTTTGTGCATAGCCCCCGTCCCCCGAGCACCCTAACGCCCCGCAGGGGGAGGCCGGTCGGAGGAGGAGCTGCGTGAGGTCCGCTGCTCAGCTCAGGCTGTGCCTGGGACAGTGCCGGGTCACTCCCTGACCTCGGGAGCCCGGCCGTTCCCGGGCGTTGGCAAACCCCTTGGAGTCTCGGGGTGTCGGCTCTCCCCTTCTCCAGGCTGTTCAGGACCATGGAGAGGGGCCGGAGGGGGCGAGGGGTTGTGGGGGGCAAGGCTCCAGGCTGTGTCCCTCCATCAGCCGCCCCCCACCCTGTCAGGGGCCCTGGGAGGAGGTGCCTGGCCCGCCTGCCCCTCCGGCCAGCGCCATGTCCCAGCGCCGTGTCCTGGAAAACTGCCCAGTCAGATCACCAGGCTCACCCTCGCCCCGAGCAGGCCCCCGACCGACCGTGGGTCTCACGGATCCTATCTATCCAGGGGACAGCAGGACGGACCCCAAGGCGCCCGGGGTCTGCACCCCTCTGCCCCCACCCAGCTCTCAGACCCTGTGGGCTTGCCTCAGTGGCAAGGCTCCCGCCATCCTCCAGCCGCTGCCCAGGAGGCCTGGGCCAAGGGCAGAGCCACTGTCGGGGCCACTGCGGTGTCGTTGTCCGGTGGCTGCTCCTTGTGTGCCTGGGAAGGTTCTTTCTCCCCACCCCTTTCTTACCAGGAAAAAGCTGCCCGCGCCCTAGCCGGTGTGGCTCAGCGGATAGAGCATTGGCCTTTAGACTGAGGGGTCCCAGGTTTGATTCCGGCCAACAGCACATGCCTGGGTTGTGAGCTCGATCCCCAGTAGGGGGTGTGCAGGAGGCAGCCGAGCAATGGTTCTCTCTCATCATTGATGTTTTTCTCTCTCTCTCTCTCCCCCTTCCTCTCTGAAATCAATAAAAATACATTTTTAAAAAAGCTGCCCATCACCCTGGCCTGGGACCAGGGATGTCCCAAGGCCCTGCCCCGTGCAGTCCCTGGGGGCTGGGGTGGAGCCCGGCTCCCGGCAGAGCCCCCACCCCCCCCGCAGGCTGAGGTCGTCCTGTTGGCTCGCCTGCCCGGGGGCTCCGCAGGGGACCAGCGGCTGCAGCACAGGCCTCGGCAGGAGCAGAGCAGACGCTGCCGATGCCGTCCCCTACCCGCTGGCCCCGCGGCCGTGGCAGCCATCATAGGCCATTCGCCAGCGCGGGGCGGGCTTCGGGCACACTGAGCCCCCCCACCCCGCGTCTGCGGAAGCGGCCACAGAAGGCACGCGGAGCTCCCCGCCCCAGGACACCGTGGCCGTGGCCATAGCCGTGGCCATCGAAGGGTCCTCGGCTTCAGCCAGGACTGAGCTTCTGAGCCCCAGAACAAAAGGGAATGAACGTGCTGGTTTGAGCCCCAGTGCATGGTCTAGTCGTCCCCTTACCCACGGGGCTGGGTGCCAAGACCCCCGTGGACGCCTGAAACCACACAGCACTCACCCACAGGCGCCGTCTTCCTCCCACACGCGGTTCACGAGGGGAAGAGCTCCCGCTTCTCTGCGGCGGGTGCGGGTTCCAGCCTCACCGCCCTGGCGCCGCCCTGGGGCTGGGGCGCTGGTGGGTCAGGCGGGTGGACTGGACGGAAGCGCGGCCGTACCACCCAGCCCCGCCCCCGGCAGCGGGTCCCTGAGGATACGCACGCGGACGCCTGGACCAAGGGCGGATGGTGCAGGGCAGAGCGAGCTTTCGGCACGCTACTCAGAATGGCACGCCATTCAACACGCATGAATTGTTTATTTCTGGAATTTTCCATTTACTACTTTCAGGTTACAGTTGACTGCAGGTGACTAAAACCACGTAAAGCGAAACCTCGGATAAGGGGGAGCACTGCAATTTCCTTCAGTAAGCACATGTGTGCGCGCGTTTGTGTGCATGCCCATGTGTGCATTCATATGTGTATGCCCATGTGCATGTGTGTGAGTGGACAATTGTGTGTATGTGTATGTGTGCACGTGTGGGCATGTGAGTATGTGTGCATGTCCATGTGTGGGGGGAGCACGTGTGTGTGCACTCCCATGTGCGTATGTGTGTGCCCATAAGTGTATGCAGTTGTGCACGTGTGTATATGTATGCATACCCATGTGTACATGCATGCCTATGTATGTGAACAATTGTGTGTATGTGTGCATGTGTGTGTGTGTGCATGCACATGTGTGTACGAGTGCTGTGGGGCAGTGGGTAAAGCTCTGAGACGCGGGGCCTGGCTCTCCAGCAGCAGCCCGCAGGCCTCAGCACGCCCTGCGCAGGCTGCTGAGCTCCAGCACCTCGTCTCCCTTTGGGAATTCATGCCGACGCCTCCTCCTAAGGGGCCAGGGCCGCGTACGTGGTGGTGACATTCACTGGAGAGGGTGCTATTTTTAACAACTTTGGAAAACTATCTGGAGGCGCCCAGGACCAATCACCAAACCAATGTTAGCAATCCCCCTTCTCGGGCCTCAGTTTCCCCACCAGCAAGGTGGAGGGTCGCTCCTGGTCTCTCCGTCAGGAAGAGAGAGAACTGGCTCTCACTCAGGTGTTGAGGGTCATGGCTTGTGGACGTAGCGAATGGTGTTTGGTTGACACCAGCGAAGGTGCGTCAGGGGCGAGCCACAGCCGGGAGCTGGACAGGGGCGGGGGGTGGGCGCGGGGGCGCGGGGACGCTGGGCAGAGCTGGGGACCCCGCACCTCCCACCGGCTGCCTCCAGGACTGGGGGGGTGGGGGCGGGGGTGAGGCAGGGCCCTTTCCTGCTTAGATCCCGGGGCTGGAGCGTGGCTGGATGTGAGACACAACCCCTTGGGGCCTCACTTTGCTAACCTGTAAAATGGGGCAGTAACAGTACCCTCCTCGTGGGGCTGTTGAGGGGTCAGTTGAGGTGGCGGGAGGTGCTCAGTGACATCAGCTGTCACCATGGAGCACATGTGCAGAGAGGGGGAGGGGAGGGCCCCCCCCTGCACCCCAGACCCACAGCTTTACCGCAGGGACCGTGAGCCTCTCCTCTGCGGTCCACGGCCAGTTTGTTCTTACCAAACAACGCGGCGCCCAGAGCACTCCGCAGCCTGTGCAGACGAGGCTGAGTGCCTGCTGCCTCCGCGACCTCCCGCTCTCGTCTCTTCCTTCCCTTGGGCGATGGGGGCGGGGGGCGGGGGGAGGGGATGGCTCAGAGGACGCACATTTTCTCCCTTTTTTGGAATCGATGGAGGAAAGAGGGCATCCGACGAAGGCGCGGCCCGCCGCCCGGCTGAGGATTGGCATCATCATCCTAGGGACGGAGCCGGGCCAGGCCGTGGCGGGCAGGCGCCTCCCGCACACGCAGGCCCTGTAAACACCGCGGCGTCACGTATGAGGGACGGGATGGGGCCTGGCTGAGGGCTGAAGAGCAGGGACAGGGCGGGGACCCGCGGGCCTCCCTCCGGCAGCGCGGAGGCTGGAGGGGCGCCGGGGCTGGTTCTGGGGGCGGGTCAGTGATGACGGTCGTTCACCGCTGCCCTGCGGCCAGGGACGTGGCGGGGAAAGAACAGCAAGTCCCGAAGCCAGCAACCACGCGAGGCCAGCAGGACTCCCGGCACCTGCAGCAGGCCCCCCACAGACGCCCTCTGCTCCCCCACAAGGAGGCAAGGAGGGAAGCCCGCAGACAAACTTCACCAGCCACGGAGGCCCCTCTGCCCCCCGGGCCACGGAGGCCCCTCTGCCCCCCGGGCCACGGAGGCCCCTCTGTCCCCCGGGCCACGGAGGCCCCTCTGCCCCCCGGGCCACGGAGACCCCTCTGTCCCCAGGCCACGGAGACCCCTCTGTCCCCAGGCCACAGAGGCCCCTCCCGTCCCCGGGCCACAGAGGCCCCTCCCATCCCCGGGCCAGGACCACCATGCGCTGGGTTGCTGGGGTGAGCGCCCACTGGGACCAGGAACAGAGCAGCCCCCAGGCCCCTGCAGAGGCTGAGGGTCGCTGCAAACACCTTCCTATTCCTCTCGCCTCCCGCACAGCGAGCGGCAGAGTGCGGCTCACAGCAGGCCACACGGACCAGGATTCTGGGGAGATGCCAGGCGGGGGACCCTGCTGCTCAGGATGGACACCCCGAGTCACCCAGCCCCACCCCGACCCCCGCCAGGGCTGAAGGCGGTGCAGGGGGGGCCGGGACGGCTCCAGGGCTCGAGAGCAGACAGTGAGAGGCCCTCAGGCAGCCCACCTGGCACCTCGTTAGGGACCCCCACAGGGACTGCCTGCTCCTTCCTCCGTCCCATCCCCCCCGCCCACGAGGCCCTTCCCGGGGGCCTGGCTCAGCTGCGGATGCGGAGGGTGGAGGGCGGATGGTGGATGACGGATGGCGGATGCGGATGGCGGGCTGAGTCCCAGTCCAGCTGCCCACGCAGAACAGGGCCCAGGGCCCAGCCGCCCGCAGCCTGGGGTCTGCCTCCACCCCCCAGCTCCGTGCTGTGCTCCCATAAGGAGCCCTCCCGGCGCCCCGAGGCCTGGAGTCCCCACCTGGCGTCCAGTGGAGGGGCCACCAGCACCTGAGTGACGGGACCCCACTCAGCCTGCCCCTCAGGACCTGCCTCTCCACCTGCACTTGTGGGGTCCCCCCGGCCACACGCCTCACCCCATGGGGCTGGCCAGCGCTCAGCCTTTAGGTCCTTCAGCTGTTCCTCCTCCTCCCTCCAATCCTCCATCCCCCGTGACCCCCGCAATCCTCCATCCCCCATGACCCCCGCGATCTTCCATCCCCCCTGATCCCCGTGATCCTCCATCCCTCCTGACTCCCGCGATCCTCCATCCCCCCTGACTCCCACAATCCTCCACCCCCCCGACCCCCGCGATCCTCGATCCCCCGACTCCCACGATCCTCCATCCCCCTGACCCCCGCGATCCTCCATCCCCCCTGACCCCTGTGATCCTCCATCCCCTGACCCCTGCAGGCCCCCCCCCGCCCCCCGCGTGTGTGCAGCCAGGTGTCCCCGGGCAGAGCCCCTGGCGCTGTGGCGGGAACATGGGGCTAATAGTCCCTGCTCCCATATGGTGGGAGGACCCGTGAGGACACTGAGGGAGCCCACACATCCCTCTGGCCTCAGTTTCCCCCTCAGTAAACCCTCCTGCCGGCTCCACACGCCACTCACCCGCATGGCGGCTCGTCTGCAGGTGCCCATGGAGACGGTGAGGTTTACAGACGCGTTCTGGCTGCCGAAGTCACGGAGCCTCAGGAGGCGGCTCCCCACCGGGAAGCAAAGTCCACGTGGCCCCCATGCAGCAGGTGTCCCGGGAGGAGCGGGCGGCGGCGGGGGGGGGGGAAGGGAGGCTCACCACGGAGGGTTTAGTCAGGGTGTCCCTGCGGAGGGGACGGAGGTGGTGGGGAAGCAGGCGGACAGCAGGTGCCCAGGCCCTGAGGCAGGTGAGCCGGCCCGGTGCCCACTGACTCGCTGCGTCCTTCCTCAGAGTGGGCCCAGCCCCGGCCCGGCTGCGGGGGAGGCCTCATGGCCAGAGCACGGAGCCGGGCCCATCCCCTGTGGGGTCGGCATGGCCATGCTCTCTCTGGCCGCGTGGACGCAGGCAGAGTGGGGGCCGGGGGCCGGGCCCAGGCCAGGAGAACAGGGAGGGAGAAGGGAAGGTGGTTGAAGGGTGACGGGAGGGCGAGTCCGGGGCTGGGAGAGGGAGGGTGAGGTGGACCAGGCCCCGTGGCTGAGCCTGGGCGGGCGGCCAGGACCAGGTGGGCAGCAGGCAAGACCAGGTGAGCAGCGGGCAGGACCAGGTGGGCAGCCAGGACCAGGTGGGCAACCAGGACCAGGTAGGCAGCAGGCAGGACCAGGGGCAGCGGGCAAGACCAGGTGAGCAGCGGGCAGGACCAGGTGGGCAGCCAGGACCAGGTGGGCAACCAGGACCAGGTAGGCAGCAGGCAGGACCAGGTGGGCAGCGGGCAGGACCAGGTGGGCGGCCAGGACCAGGTGAGCAGCGGGCAGGACCAGGTGGGCAGCAGGCAGGACCAGGTGGGCAGCCAGGACCAGGTGAGCAGCGGGCAGGACCAGGTAGGCAGCAGGCAGGACCAGTGGGCAGCAGGCAGGACCAGGTGGGCAGCGGTCAGGACCAGGTGGGCAGCCAGGACCAGGTGGGCAGCCAGGACCAGGTGGGCAGCGGGCAGGACCAGGTGGGCAGCGGGCAGGACCAGTGGGCAGCGGGCAGGACCAGGTGGGCAGCGGGCAGGACCAGTGGGCAGCGGGCAGGACCAGTGGGCAGCGGGCAGGACCAGGTGGGCAGCCAGGACCAGGTGGGCGGCGGCCAGGACCAGTGGGCAGCGGGCAGGACCAGGTGGGCAGCCAGGACCAGGTGGGCAGCCAGGACCAGGTGGGCGGCGGCCAGGACTAGTGGGCAGCGGGCAGGACCAGTGGGCAGCGGGCAGAAGAAAGCGGCCCTCGGCACGTGTGAGCTGGGCGCCCGTCGGATGTGGGTGAGGATGCGGGATTCGGGGGAAGTAGGAGGTCTGCAGCCTATTCACCAGCCACAGGACACCCAGGCCCCAGACCTCGTGCACAGAGGGGAAACTGAGGCTCAGAGAGGAGGGCAGCGCCCTGCTTCAGCCCCAGGCACCCCACACAGCTCAGCGTCGGAGCTGGGAGCCCTCACCCCTTGCCCAGGTGCCCGGCGTCCCATCCCTCTGCAGGCCCCGTCCGTTCCTGACGCGCGGGGAGCCAGCCCGAGGCCCTGAGCGCTTGGAAGCTCGTGGGTTTCCGGTTTTCTCCCGGACCCCCCGCCGCCGCAGTCCCCACGGTCACCCCCTCGCCCTCCGCGCAGTCAGACGGAGGACAAATCAGAGACAGGCCCTCGGCTCCTGGTGGCCCGGCGGGGAGGAGAGGTCCGGCTGAGCCCCGGACAGCAGGGGAGCAGGCCCAGCCCCTGCCCTCACCCCGACCTTGCCCGGCCTGGGGGCGGCTCGCCCGCTGTTTGTAGTGGGTTTCCACCTCGTTCCATGTCTTGCCAGACAGAAGGCCACGCAGAGCCGTTTTCAAAGCCATTAGGCTGACGTGTGCTGCAAGGGCTCCGCCACATTTTACTCAAGAGCAATCCCCCCAAAAAGAGCAACCCCCTCTCTTCCCGGGCCGCCCTTCCCTCGAGAGGGGCCAATGCAGACACCCCGGGGGCGGCGGGCCTGCCCTCCCCCACATGGACCCACAGTGGCTCCGCCCGGAGCCTGGCTCCAGGGCTCCGAGCCCAGCGGATCCGGGAACTATATTTAACCAAGGGTGACAAATGACACCCTCAGGAATGTCCCAGAATCGCTGTGCCCTCCTCTCTGCTGCGCCCGGGAGGCCCCTTTGAAAGAAGGCCTCGTCCCCATCGTGCCCCGGAGGGTGGGCGTCCGGGCAC
This sequence comes from Ia io, assembly GCA_025583905.1. Lineage (NCBI taxonomy): Eukaryota > Metazoa > Chordata > Mammalia > Chiroptera > Vespertilionidae > Ia > Ia io. The sequence continues at coordinate 1,775,117 of JAJQQW010000002.1, read as the reverse complement.
CCCAATCCCCAGGTGCCCCGAGTGTCCTGGGGTGGCCGTACTAAGGGCCACACCTCGGGACGGGCTTAAAGCCGCAGAGACGCCCTCCCTCTCAGTCCCGGAGGCCGAGGCCAAAGTCCAGGTGTGGGCAGTCCCTCCGCTCAGGTCGCCCGAAAACCTTCCTGCCTCTTCTAGCTCCTGCGGCTCCTGGACTGGGGCTCCCTGGGCTGGGGCTCCCTGGGCTGGGGGGCTCCCTGGGCTGGGGGGCTCCCTGGGCTGGGGGGCTCCCTGGGCTGGGGCTCCCTGGGCTGGGGCTCCCTGGGCTGGGGGGCTCCCTGGGCTGGGGGGCTTCCTGGGCTGGGGCTCCCTGGGCTGGGGCTCCCTGGGCTGGGGGGCTCCCTGGGCTGGGGGGCTTCCTGGGCTGGGGCTCCCTGGGCTGGGGCTCCCTGGGCTGGGGGGACTCCCTGGGCTGGGGGGCTCCCTGGGCTGGGGGGCTTCCTGGGCTGGGGCTCCCTGGGCTGGGGCTCCCTGGGCTGGGGGACTCCCTGGGCTGGGGGGTTCCCTGGGCTGGGGGGCTCCCTGGGCTGGGGGGCTCCCTGGGCTGGGGGGCTCCCTGGGCTGGGGGGCTTCCTGGGCTGGGGCTCCCTGGGCTGGGGCTCCCTGGGCTGGGGGACTCCCTGGGCTGGGGGGCTCCCTGGGCTGGGGGGCTTCCTGGGCTGGGGCTCCCTGGGCTGGGGCTCCCTGGGCTGGGGGACTCCCTGGGCTGGGGGGCTCCCTGGGCTGGGGCTCCCTGGGCTGGGGGGCTCCCTGGGCTGGGGGGCTCCCTGGGCTGGGGGGCCCCCTGGGCTGGGCCGGCGGCTGCAATCCCTCCCTGCATCTGACTTCCCTTCTCTGTAAGAACACTTGTCATGGACTGAGAGCCCCTTGCCTCCACTCAGACACCCCACTAAACCCATCTGCCTAGACTGTCCACACGCCATCCATGAACAGGCTCAGGGCTGGGCTGGGACATATCTGGGGGCACCACTCCACCCATGACCCTCCCCTCCCCCGAGGCTCTCCCACCACCCAAGGCAAGAACCACCCGGCAACACAGGGCAGCCAGACGCCCTGAGAGCTCCCAGACAGCCTCACTCCCTCACCTTCAGGGACTGCACCCCCCCCCCCCCCCCCCCCCAGTTCTCGCTTGCCCCCAGGTGTCCCAGGTTCCAGACTCCTCCATTGCCCTCCCTTCCCTCTGGCCCCTTGTCTCCCCAGCTGTGGGGGTGGTGCAAGCCTCCCCCAAAGAGAGGACAACGGGGAGGGGGGGCAATGTTTAGCACAGACGCCCCAGGCTCCTGGCCGGCGGGCAGGTTGGGAGGAAGGGCTGGGTTGTGGACGAAAGTCCAAGGCACTTAAATCCATAGCGAGGCCTCGGAGCCCGGTGGCGTGGCTCTGGTTGAGCATCAGCCCTGACCCAGGCGGTCAGCGGGTTCAATTCCCAGTGCGGGGCCTGCAGGGGCAGCCGATCAATGACTCTCTCTCATCATTGATGTTTCTATCTCTCTCTCCCTCTCCTTTCCTCTCTCTGAAATCAATAAAAATGTATTTAAAAAAAGAAAGGGAACCCAGGCTCACACAGGGTCCAGCCAGCATTGTGAGCGGGGACAGAGCGGCGTCCCACCGGCAGTGTCCCTGCCCCACTGAGCGGTCAGAGCGAGGGACGGGCCTGCGCCCAGGAGGGCCAGAGGGCCCAGGCCAGGCGATGACCGACCCCACGGAGGTCAGAGGGCACACCAGAGTGCCCGGGCAGGCCGAGGCGGGACTCAGCCCCGCGGTCCTCACTCCCTGCTCCAAGAGCACGGGATAGGTCACCGAGGATGGCGTCACCGCCACGCCCTGAGCACCAGGGAGTGAGGTGGAGGGAGGAGCCTGGCATCGGGCACTCGGTACGTGGGGCGTCCTGAGGCTCCAGGCCAGGTCAGGTTCAGGGCACCAGGTCACCCGCCCTCCCCTCAGTGTCCGGCTTGTTCCTGAACGGCCCCACGATGTGGCGTTTTCCCAGGCTCCTGCACCCCTTCCCTGCGGGCCAGGGCAGAGGGAAGTGGGGCCTGGCCCCTGGGACCCAGGGCTGCCCCGAGGCGCGAGGGCCTCCCAGGGAGGGAGGGACTTGGGCCTAAAGGCGGCAGAGCTGTGTCTAGAAAGCCCCCACCCTGTTAGACCCGGGCCTGGGCAGCGTGTGGAGAGCCGTCTCCCAGGGAAATGAGCCCTCGGTCCCTCAGGCCGGAGTCTTGCTCTCAGCTCGCGGGGACGGCGGGGACGGCGGGGACGGCGGGGACGGCGGGGACGGCGGGGACGGCGGGGACAGTGGGGACCGAGGGGATGGCGGGACGGCGGGGACGGCGGGGACAGCGGGGACGGGGTCCGCACTGCGCCAGCTCCGCGTGCGGGCGGCCACGTGGGGGCTGGGCCCCGCCACCCAGCACTCGCCCGCAGTGCGTCCGGATTTAGTTCTGAATTTCACAAGCGTTTTCAACAAGGGCACCTGCCCCTCCTCGGAGAGCTGGAGCTCTAGGAAAAGCCCCAAACGAAGGACAGGGATTTAAACAGAAACTGAGGAGAGTGACGGTGCTGCGCGTTCGATGGGTGATTCACGCGGTGGCAACGGCGCCGGCCGGCGTGAGTCAGCCTCGTGGGGGGCTGTGCCGTCTGAGCCCCCGGGCCCATCAGGGTCCCCCTCCGGAGGTCCCGGCCCCCGGTGGGCACTCGGTCGGCCTGAATGCTAGAACCCACCTTATTTGGACCAGGGGCCAGAGACCAAGGTGTTTTCAGAACCAATCACCACCCACACGGGGAGAAACCCGCCGCCGGGGCTCCAGGGCCCGGGCTGTTGGGGGAGAGCAGGCCCAGGTGGGAGGCGCGGGCGACCTTCCCAGATGCCCCGGAGCTGAGGCTGGAGGGCGTGGAGTTTGCAGGAGGCGTGTGTTTCGGGGTGGGGGGTCCCACATTCCGGGAGAGGCAAAGCCTGGGGAAGGCCGAGGCACCGAGCGGGGAGCAGGGACAGCGTCCCACCCCCGGGGCTGGAGGCAGTTGAACTTCACCCTCAGAGCAGTGGGCGTCATTTGAAAGAGGGGAGCACCGTCAACTGCAGGGGAGCAGAGGGGAGAGAGGGAGACTGGCTGTGGGGACTCGGCCACGGCAAGGCCCACGGGAGGCCACGCCGGCTGGCCAGGGCCATGGCCTAGGACAGGGAGGGAAGCGATGGCTTATGGTGTGTGTGGGGGGGCTGGCCGGCGGGCTGGCCGGCCAGGTGTGCGGGGCCCAGGCGGGAACAAGGTGCCTCTGAGGCTGGGCTCAGGGTGGGCACGGAGCCTTCCTGAGGCAGGTGAGGGGCGTAGGAGCCACGGCGGGCCGGTCTTGTCCATGTGACGCTGAGACGCCGGTGGTTCCACGGAGACGCCGGGAGACGCGGGCCTGCAGACGCCCAGGGAGGGAGGGAGGGAGGGACAAGGAGGGACCAGCCCTGGGCCGACCGTGCCCCCCAGAGCCGCAGAGGAGGGTTGGTCTTGGGAGTCTGGGTGAAGGCGGGGGTGGGGGTCGGAGGAGCGCAAACCAAGAGGATTGGGGGAGCAGAACGAGAAGCTTCCAGAAGGAGGGTGGGTGCGTGCCGCGGGGGAGGGCCGGGAGGGAAGGCGGCCGTGGGTCCGTCCACCAGGATTGCTGTCAGAGGGGGGACTGGGCACAGACACTCAGGCCCCGGCCACGCCCCCTGCACCCCAGGCAGGAGGGCCCTAGATCTGTCTGGTCCTTGGCCCCCAGAGCAGCCCGCCCCCCAGGCACCCCTCTTCAGTCCCTACAGTGACCTCCTGCAGAGGACACGCCCTGGGAGGAGGGGGGAGGGGGGAGGGGGAGAGATGGGAGAGGGAAAGGGAGGGGATGGGGGAGGGAAGGGGAGGGGAGGGAAGGAGAGGGAGGGGAAAGGTGAGAGATGGGAGGGGGAGAGGGAGGGGGAGGGCTGGGGAGAGACGGGTGGGGAAGGGGGAGGGGGAGGGGAGGGAGGGGGAAGGGAGAGGTGGGTGGGGGAGGGGGAGGAAAAGCATAAGGACCAAACTCATCCCAAACCTGCCAGGCTAACAGGCATGAAGGGTTTCCAATTATTAGACCCACACGCCCAGCCTGGCAGCTGGCCGGAGGCGCGATGGGCAGCAGAGAAGGCCGTGGCGTGAAGAGAGGAGGCCCCGCGTGACATGAGAGTGAGGAAAGCGGGCGCAGCACTGACGCTGCCAAACTGGACTCACAGAGGACCCTCCTGCGGCGCAGACCCTGCACCTGACCTTCACCTTGCTCAGGTGCGCACGCACGGAGGGGGAGCAGCATGTGCCAGCTGAGAGGCCAGACACACCAGCACAAGGAATGGCTATCGGTCCAGGGAGAAGGGCCAGGTCCACTCTGAGGGAGGATAGGCAGGGGGTGGGCAGGGGGGCGGGCAGGGGGCGGGCAGCTAGACGGGCACTCTGCGGAGACTCGCCGGCTGCGGGGCGGCACACACAGTCTCTAGATGCAGAGAAATCTCGATAAACATTTAAAGCACACAATTATACAGCTCTCACTTTCTGATCATGATTCGGATAAATAATAAACAGATAATAAAAGTTTAGGCACAAAGGCCAACCACTTGGAAATGTAAGTGCTTTACAGCAAGAGACGCCACGTCTGTGCAACAAAAGGAGCAGAGGCACCGGCAAAGCCAGGGCCGAGCCTGGCCGTGCCTCCCCCCCTGACGCGGCTTAAAATCAGTCCAGGACCGTGGTCTGCAAACTGCGGCTCGCGAGCCACATGCGGCTCTTTGGCCCCTGGAGTGTGGCTCTTCCACAAAATACCACGGCCTGGGCGAGTCTATTTTGAAGAAGTGGCATTGGAAGAAGTTTAAGTTTAAAAAATGTGGCTCTCCAAAGAAATGTCAATCGTTGTCCTGTTGATATTTGCCTCTGTTGACTCATGAGTTTGCCGACCACTGGCCCAGGAGATGTGCTTGGCACTCGGTGCGGAGTTTGGGGAAAGACTCCTGTTTAAATGGGAGTTGGGCGCCCGGCCGGCGTGGCTCAGCGGATGAGCGCCTACCTGTGAACCAGGAGGCCAGGGCTCGATTCCCGGTCAGGGCACAGGCCCGGGTTGTGGGCTCCATCCCCAGTAGGGGGCACAGGAGGCAGTCAATCAATGATTCTCTCTCATCACTGATGTTTCTCTCTCTCCTCCTCGCCCTTCCTCTCTGAGATCAATAAAAATATATTTTAAAGATAAATGGGTGTTTGGCAAGTGGCCCCGACACAGACCCAGGGACGCCCTGGAGGGTCTGAGTCCAGAGGGAGAGGGGTCACCCGCCCCCTCCTGCAGGGAGACGGGCTGTGGGGCATCGCTGGACACCCCCTTTGGAGCGCCTGCCCCCGAGCAGGGCCCTGCCTGAGCTCCCTGCGTCCCTCCCTCCCCCGTGAGGCTGGCCTTTTGGGGTGATAGTCACCCTGCCCCCTCCAAGCCGTCTCACCTGATCTCCATCTTTCCTGTGGCCCTGGAGCCTGGCCCCAGCCGTGATGGGGAAGAGGCAGACAAGGCGGGGTGCCGTCAGGCGGCGGGCTGGGGAGGCTGCTTGCCCCACACGCCAGGCTGTGCACCCCCGGCCAGGGTCCCTCCACCTGTGCCCTGAGCGTCCCTCTGCACCAGGCCTCGCTCGCCACTGAGGTCAAGCTTGCAGGCCGAGGGGACAGAATCCAGGGCCCAGCCCCCTCCCCACTTGGTGGGGGCATGCATGGGGGAAGCAATTCCATGATTCTCTCTCATCATGGATGCTTCTCTCTCTGTCCCTCTCTGAAATCAATCAGACGCGGTATATGTATACATGTATGTGTACATGTATATATACATGTATGTATTTCCAACGGGCCAGGACCTGGCGTTGATTCGGACCTGTGCACGGGGCTGCAGGACGGGGCCCTTCACTGGCCCCCCATTGGGCTGCGCCTGACGGAGGAAGCGGGTGGGGAGACCTCGGGTGGCCCGGGGCCTGCGGATCCTCATGAACTTCAGGAGCCTCGGCGGGGAGGTGCGCAGCGAGGAGGGATTCGCTGGCCGCGCTGGACCCGCGGGGGCGTGGGCACAGGGTGCCCCGTGTGCAGGCCGCCGGGCGGGGCTGAGGGCATGCAGGGCTGTCCATCAGCGGCTGCCCGGCGACTACCGCCAAACCCCCCCGGCATCAGCCTGTGGCCTGTGCTGGCCGCTCGGGGCTCGCCTGGGAGGCCTGGGTCTGGGCACCCCATGGTCCTCGTCCTTTGTGGACCCGCGGCCGGCCGCTCACACGGTTCCGATCACAGCGATGGCAAAGGACGGGAGGGAGCGAAGACACGCGGCCTCTCCCCCTCCCGGGCCTGGAGTCACTCCCAGCTCTGCCCGCGGTGAGTACGGTCAGGCCTGTGCCCTGCGGGCTCCCCACGCACCTTCCCCCGCCTGGGAGTGACAGTCGCCTGGCACCGGCTCGAGGCCGGTGGAGTGGAGGACGGCGGCCAAGGGGCCATCTGCCACACCCGCTGAGAGCGGACTCGGTCCTGCAGCCAAGGAGCCGCCAACAGCGCCTGGAGCCGGGGCTGCGGCCCATCAGCCGGGGGAGGCCTGGCTCAGGCCGTGGCGGGAGCAGAGAGGACAGAGACCCGGGGAAGGCGCCGGGCACCAGGGCCGGGCCAGCTGTGCCTGAGGGTGAGACCGGCTCCTGGTGGGAAACGGGTGCGAGGGACTAGGGGCGGGCAGAGCCATGGGTGGGGGTGGGGCAGCTCTTTAAACCTGACTGCAGAGCCGGGTCTGTGACGGAGTGTGTTCATGTGTGTGCATGTGGGGGGGTGTGGTGTGTGCATGTGTGGTATGATTGTGTATGTGCATGAGTGGGGGGTGTGGTGTGTGCATGTGTGGTTGTGCATATGTAGTATGATTGTGCATGTGGTATGATTGTGTGTGTGAATGTGTGTGTGGTATGTGCCTGTGTGTATGGCGTGTGTTGCATAGGTCATGTGTATAGTGCATGGTCTGTGGTGTGTTGTGTGTGTTGTGTGTGCTTTACATGTTGTGTGGTGTGTGTATGCCACTCTCCACCAGAGGCCCCCACCCTGCCTGCACTGGGAAGTCCCCTCCATGGACCCACCCTGCGGCCCCAATCCCACAGCCCCAGGTGCCCAGCCCCCAGGCCACCAGCACATCGGTGAGCGGAGCTGGAGCCCCCAGCTGAGGCCTGGGGGACCCGCAAAGAGGCCCCAGCCCCGCTATCTCCGGGGCTGCGCAGTGACCGCCGCAGGCGCCTCCCGCCACGCTCCCGCCGCCGGCCGGGCCCTGGGCTGCCCCAGCTCGGGCGAGGCCTGCCGGGCCAGGGCGGTGGGCGGGACAGCCCTGCCCGTAGCTCTCCAGCGCCCCTGTGACCACCTGCTTCTCGGGGCGCCCCAGGTTCTTCAAGCTACAGAACCCGAGAGGCCCGGCCGGCGTGGCTCAGTGGTTGAGCATCGACCTGTGAACCCGGAGGTCAGGGTTCAATTCCCGGGCAGGGCACAGGCCCGGGTTGTGGGCTCCATCCCAGTGGGGGGCGTGCAGGAGGCCCACATATTCTCTCCCATCAGTGATGTTCCTCTCTCTCTCCCTCCCTTCCTCTCTGAAATCAATAAAAATACATTTTAAAACATAAAGAACCCGCGAGGGAGATACCCCCCCAGCCCCCCGTTGGGGCCGGGCTGCTCTGCTGTCCTGCCCACTGGGTCTGTCACCCGCACAGGTCACCCCAGGACACCTCAGAGACACCCAGGCCCTGGCCTCCTAAACTGCCCCCCAGCTGGTGCCTCCCCCACCCGGCGCCCCATAAACACACTCAACCCTGACAAGCAGTGGCCAGGGACCCTGCGCCCCACGCTGCATTCCGCCCCCGGGGGGCCGTCTCAGGCTGAGGGGTCTGTGTGCCCCGACGTGGACACCCCGGAGCAAGGGCAGGGGCTGGGCTCCTGGCCTCCCTGGCAGGTGGGAGAGGGCACTTCCATTCCCGGAGACACCCCCAGCCCCTCAGGGCCACACCCCGCATCCTGTCCAAGTGTCTCGGGGACAGGAGACCCTGAGGGATCCCGCCGTCTGCCGCCCGAGCCGCTCTGTGCCAGGCTGGGGAAGAGGAGGCCACCTGCCCGTGACCCGGAGAGACGGCAGCGGCTAGACCCCCCCGCCCCCGCCAGCACCCGGCACTTTGCTGACCACTGAGCTTCGACAGGCCGGCAGCCAAGCCGGGAGGGGCCGCGGAACCTGCCAGGCCCGCGGGCGCACGGAAGTGGGCAGGACTGGCTCAGGCCAGACCTCGGGCGGGGGCTGGGGCTCAGAGTCTCAGAGCCAGGGCATCCTGGGGCCCGGCAGGTGCCAGGGCGGGGAACGTGGATGGGGCATAGTCTGGCCTGGGCCCAACTGTGTGGACGAGAGCGGCCAGGCAGCCACATGGGCTAGAGACGTGCTCGCTGGGCCGAAAGGAGCCATCAGAGGGACCCCTGCCCTGCGGCAGGGCTGCTTGGGCTGCCCTGTCCCCCAAGTTCATCTGCCGAAGCCCGCCCCCCGGGACGGAGACTGTGGCTGCCTTTGGAGATGGGCTCTTTAAAGCGGGGGTCGGGGTAGAGGAGGGCTGGCTGGGGTCCCGACAGGAAGAGACTAGGGCACCGGCCACGCAGGGGAGGCCGTGGGAGCACACGGGGAGAAAGGCGTCTGCAGCCCGGAGAGAGGCCGGGGAGCCAGCCCGCCCAGCCCGCTCCGACCCCCCACCCCCGCCTCCGGCTCGGGGGCAGCACCTGCTCCTGGCCCCTGCCCCCCCGCGCTGTGTGTGCCCGTGGCCCGGAGCGGGTGGCAGACGGCGCTGGGTCCTGCCTGGCCCGCCACCTCCCAGAGCTGGAGCGCCTGGTCCGTCGATGTCTCCTCGCGTCGGGCAAGGCGTCTGTCGTCACGCAGGGAATGAGGCTCAGAGGGGGGCCTTGGACCCCCGACTCCACACCACCCGCCCTGCTGAGGGCACTCGGCCAGGACAGCTGAGAAAGGAGGCGCTGGACAGGCCGCTGGCCCCTGGCCCCAGGCCCTCCTCTCCCCTCAAAGCGCGGGGCCTCCTGCCCCCCTGACCCGGGGTCCCCACTGCCCGAGCAGACATCGGAGAGGGACAGAGGAGCGACGCGGGGGAGACCCTGCGGCTGGGCTCCCTGCAGGCGTGACTCGGCCTCTCTGAGCAGCCGTCTCAGGTCTGAAACCGGCAGCTGCCCAGGGCTGCTCGGGAGTCAGCGGGCACCGAGGACTTGATGGAGGGGGCACAGCCACCTCCAGGCAGCAGGGCCCTTCCCAGGGAAGCCGCACGCAGCCCTGCTGACTGGCGCCACCCTGTGGCCGCATCCTGCACCGGCCCCTGTTCACGTCAGCTCTAAGGCCTTACAGCGGCTGGGGGCTCCCCCTACCCCCCTCCGCCCCCCGGGCTGAGGGCCTGGCCTCGCACCTGCTTTTACGGCCCAGATTTTGCACAGGAGCAGACTGTTCCGGAAAGGTCAGGGCTTGCCTAGGGCCACAGCCTTTAAGGGATGGGGTGGGATTTGGACCCAGTGTCCCTAGCGCCAGCTCAGACCCTGACCATCCACGACCCTGGCTCCTTCTCGGAGGCATGCCCTCTGCTGGGCAGCCCGGCCAGCGGGGCTCAATGGCTGAATGTTGACCTATGAACCAGGAGGTCAGGGTTCAATTCCTGGTTAGGGCACATGCCAGGGTGGGGGCTCAATCCCCCAGTAGGGGGCGTGCAGGAGGCAGCCAATCAGTGATTCTCTCTATCATGGATGTTTCTCTCTCTCTCTCCCCCGCTCCCTTCCTCTCTGAAATCAATAAAAATATATTTAAAAAAAAAGTTCAGGGCAGATGGGCCACCTCCTCTGGGGAGCCCTCCCTGACTTCTCACCCCACCAGCCTGCGCGGGCAGATGTCCCCTCTCTGGCAGTCAGTCCTTCCTGTGACAGCCATCCTGTCGTCGGCTCATTGGACGCGTTCTGCGCAGAGCGGGGTGCCCCCCCCCCCCCCCCGCCTCCCCACCCTGGCTCAGGGGCTGCCCTTTGCTGGACGTGCCCAGCCTGACGATGCCCATCCCCGGGCAGCGATGAGTAAGCCTTCCGTCCCTTCAGCCAACACCTTCCCATTTGCTCTGTTTCTTGGGGCTGCTTTGCCCTTTTAAAGTAAAAATAGTTTAACATTTCAAAGTTGTTGTTTTCTTTTTAAGATGGTGCAGAAATTAAAAAAAAAAAATGTTTTAACATGTTAGTTTCCTTTTTTAGCCCAGCACGTGTGTGAGCAGCCTGCTCAGTGGACACCCCCTGCTCTGCCTGGTCCCCAGCATTACAGTTCCCACTGGATTCTCGAGGGGGGGGGGGTCAGGATGGGGGCGGCCCTGCCACAGGAGGGAAGGAAACGTGGCGACTCATCTCTTGGGGTCACAGCACGGATGCCAGGGGGCCCTAGGACCCTCCCAGGAGGAATAAGGCGTCCCTGAGCTTCAGCGAGGCCGGTAGCACCCAGAGCATGGCACCCTCTCGCCACCCTGCAGGCCACCCCTCTCAGGCCTGAGGGTCATGGGGGGTAGAGAGGGTCACGGGGGTAGAGAGGGTCACGGGGGGTAGAGAGGGTCACGACAGGTAGAGAGGGTCACGACAGGTAGAGAGGGTCACGGGGGGTAGAGAGGGTCACGGGGGGTAGAGAGGGTCACGGGGGGTAGAGAGGGTCACGACAGGTAGAGAGGGTCACGGGGGGTAGAGAGGGTCACGGGGGGGGTAGAGAGGGTCACGGGGGGGGTAGAGAGGGTCACGACAGGTAGAGAGGGTCACGGGGGGTAGAGAGGGTCACGGGGGGTAGAGAGGGTCACGACAGGTAGAGAGGGGCACGGGGGGTAGAGAGGGTCACGGGGGGTAGAGAGGGTCACGGGGGGTAGAGAGGGTCACGACAGGTAGAGAGGGTCACGGGGGGTAGAGAGGGTCACGGGGGGTAGAGAGGGTCACGGGGGGTAGAGAGGGTCACGACAGGTAGAGAGGGTCACGGGGGGTAGAGAGGGTCACGGGGGGTAGAGAGGGTCACGACAGGTAGAGAGGGTCACGACGGGTAGAGAGGGTCATGGGGGGTAGAGAGGGTCACGGCGGGTAGGGAGGGTCACGGGGGGTAGAGAGGGTCACGGCAGGTAGAGAGGGTCACGGCGGGTAGAGAGGGTCACGGGGGGTAGAGAGGGTCACGGGGGGTAGAGAGGGTCACGGGGGGTAGAGAAGGTCACGGGGGGTAGAGAGGGTCACGACAGGTAGAGAGGGTCACGGGGGGTAGAGAGGGTCACGGGGGGTAGAGAGGGTCACGGCAGGTAGGGAGGGTCACGGCAGGTAGGGAGGGTCACGGCGGGTAGAGAGGGTCACGGGGGGTAGAGAGGGTCACGGGGGGTAGAGAGGGTCACGGCAGGTAGGGAGGGTCACGGGGGGTAGAGAGGGTCACGGGGGGTAGAGAAGGTCACGGGGGGTAGAGAGGGTCAAGGCTGGACAGCCCTGACCTGCCAAGAGGGGGTGAACCCCTAAGGCTTCGGCCTGCCCCCGCCCCTCCCGTGAGCGCTCTCACACGCACCCTCCTCCGCGCATCACGCTCTGCAGTTCCTGGACGGCCCTCCACAGCCTCTTGGAAGGTGACAGGTCAGCGTCACCCTCTGCATCATGTTTCCTTGGCAACCTCTCTGGCGGCTGCCCGCCCTGTGACCCCCACGGGGACGGCCTCGCAGGGTGATGAGCGGGTCTCAGAAGGTCCTCAGTGCAGCGCTGGTCGGCGGGTCCCGGGTCGGCGGGTACTTGGCCTTTCCTCCCTGCAGCACCTTCTGGCCCACAGTGGAGGCCGCATGACAGGGTGGGCAGCCCGAGGTGGCACGGGGGGCACTGAGCAGCGTTAGAGTTTGGGGAGACGGAGGCAGCTGGAAAGTGTGGGGCGCAGGATCGGGAGCAGGCTCAGCCCGAGAGCCTTCTAGCCGGGAGCTGCCCGTGGGCGGGGCAGGGGCCAGGCCTGAGGAGCCCGCCCCGGGCACTGGGAGCGAAGGGGAGGCCGGTCCTGGGAACTGTTTTTGCCGGTGCCCAGGTTGGGGGCCTCGCCAGGCACCCCAGGTCTCAGGCAGCAGGGCTGGGCGTGAGGAGCAGACCTCCGGGCCCCAGAGTGAGGGCAACGCCAGCCCCCCCGCCCCCTCTTCACAGATGCAGGTGAAAGGTGAAGGGCAAAGGGTCACAGCGTCTGGGGCACCCGCAATTGGCTGAAGGGCGGGGGAGGGAGCGCAGAGAGGGGGGGGGGGAGCGCGGGGTGGGGGGTCCCTCCAGCCCAGGCGCTCTTCTGCCCGGCGCTTCCAGTATGGAAATGCTGTGATCACGCAAACCCCACAGGCCCGACCGGCAGGGCTCAGCCATCTGGCGCGGCACATGCCCAGGAGCCGGGGGGAGGGCTGCTCGGCGGCCGGTGTTCGGTCACCGCGAGTGCCAGGCCACGGCTGCCACGCGGCGTTCACTGGTCCAGCCCAGCACCTGCTCCCCCGCCCATCTGCTCGGCTTCTGTTTGGGGCCACGGGGTTTCCGAGGAGCTGTCCTCCGACCACACAGTCTGGTTCAAGGACGCCCATGGGATGTAGGTCAGCCGGTCACGCCCTGGCCGGTGTGGCTCAGTGGATAGAGTGTTGGCCTGCGGCGTGAGGGGTCCTGGGTTCTACACCAGTCAAAGGCACGGACCTCGGTTGCAGGCTCCTCCCTGTACACGCAGGAGGCAACCAATCGATGTGTTTCTTTCACATAGTTATTTCTCTCTGTCTTTCCCTCTCTCTTCCAATCTCCCTAAACATCAATGGAAAAATATCCTCGTGTGAGAATAAAAAAATAAAAAATAACAGTCAGTCAGCCTGGTCACTTCGGCTGTGTGCGCATGGAGACACTGTAGCCTCGGGAGGGGCTGGCAAGCATCTCAGGAACGGGAGGCCCAGCTGACCCTACCGGAGCAGCACACAGAGGCCACGCCTGGTGCCCCGGGCTCCCGGGACCGCGGGAGCGCGCCTCGCCGGAAGCTGCCACCTCCACGGCTGGTCTGCGGTCAAAGCCAATGGAGTTACTCAAGTCGCATCTCTGTTGCTTGCACCCCAAAGCACCCTTCACGTTATGCAGTTGCTAGGCCCTCACTTACAGCCTTCCACCAGTCGACAATGTTCACACAATTCTGAGATCTGTCTTGTTTCCCAGAACTGAGGAGTAGAGACCAGAAAAATGAGGAGAGGGAAGGGCTGCTGCAGGTGGCACCGTCAGAGGTGACAGCAAGCAGGCAGGTGGGCTCCCACCGGAGAGGAAGCCCAGATGCTCACGCTCACGCATCACCGTGGAAACGCAAATGAAACCACAACATTGCCTCATGTCACACCCACGAGGCTGGCAAAGGTTCACACAGGACAATACCAAGTGCTGACAAGGATGTGAAATACCTGGAATGTGCCCGGGACGGGCCGGCTTGACACACACCACTGATGCGTGGAGGGTGGGAATAGGAGTTGGTGTATAAATGGGCGGATGGAAGTGCTATGAGCGTGTGGGTACGTGGGTAGCGGTAGGGCAAGTGAGTGACAGGTGAGTGTGAGGAGGATAATGCATGGGTGAGTGGATGGGTATCAGGTAAATGAAATATGGGTTGAGGAGAGGCAGGTAGGTATACAGATGCGTGGAGAGGTGAGTGAGGGGATGGATGTGTGGTGGGTTACGGGGTGGGTGACTAGATGAAGAGATAGGTGCATGAGGCAATGGACAAGTAGATAGATGGGTGGGTACATGAGAATTGGGATATATGGGAGGAAACATGCTACAATAGTTTTGTGGGTGGGTGGATACAGGACTCAATGATGGATGGATGGATGGATGGATGGATGGATGCATGAATGATGGATGGATGGATGGGTGAATAGATGGATGGATGGATGAATGATTGATGGGTGGATGGATGATGAATGGATGGATGGATGAATGGATGAATGATGGATGGATGGATGGATGGATGGATGGATGGATGGATTAATGATGGATGGATGGATGGATGGATGGATTAATGATGGATGGATGGATGGATGGATTAATGATGGATGGATGGATGGATGATGGATGAATAGATGAATAAATGGATGAATGAATGATGGATGGATGAATGGATGGATAGATGATGGATGAATGGATGAATAGATGGATGGATGAATGATGGATGGATGAATGGATGGATGATGGATGGATGGATGAGTAGATGGATAGATGGATGATGGATGGATGAATTGATGGATGATGGATGGATGGATGGATGATGAATGATGGATGGATGGATGGATGATGAATGGATGGATGGGTGAATTGATGGATGATGGATGAATGATGGATGGGTGGATGGATGGATGGATGGATGGATGGATGGATGGATGATGATGGATGGATGGATGGATGGATGGATGGATGATGGATGGATGATGGATGGATGGGATGATGGATGGATGGATGGATGGATGGATGGATGGATGACGGGTGGATGATGGATGGATGGATGGATGATGGATGGATGATGGATGGATGACGGATGGATGACAGGTGGATGATGGATGGATGACAGGTGGATGACGGGTGGATGATGGACGGATGGATGATGGATGGATGATGGATGGATGACAGGTGGATGATGGATGGATGGATGATGATGGATGATGGATGGATGATGGATGATGGATGGATGATGGATGGATGATTGATGGATGGATGATGGATGGATGATGGATGGATGATGGATGGATGGATGGATGGATGATGATGGATGGATGGATGATGGATGGATGATGGATGGACGGATGGATGATGGATGGATGATGGATGGATGATGGATGATGATGGATGGATGATGATGGATGGATGATGGATGGATGATGGATGGATGGATGGATGACGGATGGATGACGGATGGATGACGGATGGATGGATGGATGGATGATGGATGATGGATGGATGATGGATGGATGATGGATGGATGATGGATGGATGATGGATGGATGATGATGATGGATGGATGATGGATGGATGATGGATGGATGATGGATGGATGACGGATGGATGACGGGTGGATGATGGGTGGATGACGGATGGATGATGGGTGGATGATGGATGGATGACGGATGGATGACAGGTGGATGATGGATGGATGACAGGTGGATGACGGGTGGATGATGGATGGATGGATGATGGGTGGATGATGGATGGATGACATAGATGGATGATGGATGGAGGATGGATGGATGATGGATGGACGGATGATGGATGATGGATGGATGATGGATGGATGATGGATGGATGATTGATGGATGGATGATGATGGATGGATGGATGGATGATGGATGGATGACGGATGGATGACGGATGGATGACGGATGGATGATTGATGGATGGATGATGGATGGATGGATGATGATGATGATGGATGGATGATGGATGGGGATGGATGGATGACGGATGGATGACGGATGGATGACGGATGGATGATTGATGGATGGATGGATGGATGGATGGATGGATGACGGGTGGATGATGGATGGATGATGGATGATGGATGGATGATGGGTGGATGACGGATGGATGACGGATGGATGACGGGTGGATGACGGATGGATGAAGGGTGGATGATGGATGGATGATGATGGATGGATGATGGATGGATGACGGATGGATGATGGATGGATGATGGATGATGGATGATGGATGGATGGATGGATGACGGATGGATGACGGATGGATGACGGATGGATGATGGATGGATGACGGGTGGATGATGGATGGATGATGGATGATGGATGGATGGATGGATGGATGACAGATGATGGATGACGGATGGATGACGGATGGATGACGGGTGGATGATGGATGGATGACGGATGGATGACGGATGGATGACGGACGGATGACGGATGGATGACGGACGGATGACGGGTGGGGGGTGGTGCAGTAGTGAACACATACATTTCCTGTTTAGCAGGCAGGCTATCTCTGAGAGCTCTCTCAGAGGCCCTGGTCCCAACTCTTCCAGAAACCTGCTTTCTGCCCCTCTGGGCTCGGTTTCCCCATCTGCTCTGTGAGTGCCAGGGTGTCGGGTACCGTGCCTGCTCGTCCCCCAGACCAAACCCAGGTGCCTGGGAGTCACACCGCAGGATACAGCCCGGCCACAGAGCCAGGGTCAGCAGCCTCCAGCCAGCCATCCTACTGGGACCAGCCAGCCAGGGAAGCAGTCAGCAAGGCAGATGCTCTGTGGGCCCCGCGGGAACGGGCGTGGGGCGTGGGTGACACAGGAGCACGGCCCACACGGGTGCGGGCTGCCGGGCCTCACAGCTCCATGAGGTGCGGTGCCCTGGACGTCTGTGAGTCGAGCCACGAGGCCGCCGGCCGCCGGGAGAGGCCGGGCCCAGCAGGGTCACACGCTCCGCCAGCTCCGAGTTTCTGGGACTGACGCACTCCCCACCCCCGTGGTTCTGGGTCTTTCCAATCGGGAATCAGAGAGCTGGGCAGCCACTGTCTCGTCAAGGGCAGGTGCAAGGCCACTTCAGCGGCGGTGGTCGGGGAGGGCGGCCGGGGGAGGAAGGAGCGGGTCCAGCGTTGCGGGCAGAGGGAACGGCTTGTACAAAGGGCCGCTGGGCCGGCAGAGTGCGCCTGTCGGAGAGGCCTGCCCGCCGGGGCTCACAGGTCCCTCTGGGCGTGAGGGTCCTGGCGGCCGCAGGGGCTCAGGTAGAGGGTAGCCCACACCGCTGGACGGCCCTTCCTCCCCGCCCGGCCTCCCTGAGGCCGCCCCGAGCTGCCGAGCTGCCGGCTGGGGCTCCTGTCCCGGGCCCTGCCTCGCTCTGTGACCGTGAGTCCGGGCAGGGGCAGCTGAGCGCCTGCAGCCCCGTTCAGGTCTGGCGACCCCGAGGTGGGCCTGGGCCTACTGCTTCCGCCTGTGCCGCCGAGCGGGGCTCCCCAGTGCCCGGCGGGCGCACAGAATGGGGGGGGCGGGGGGACCTGGGAGGGCCTCTCGTCAAAGCCACATCCCCACGCAGCTCATGACTCATCACGCTGAGGGGCAGAGCCCCTAACAGCCCACGTGTGGGGGTGCAGCCACAGCGGGGTGTCCGAGCCCCCCCCCCCCCCGGCGGTGCCCATCCAGCGGCCTGCCAGCCCTCGCAGCGAGTCCCTCCGGCTCCGGGCTCCGGGCTCCGGGCTCCGGGCTCCAGGCGGCCCCAGCTCAGGAGCGAGAGGCCTCCGCCCACACAGCGGGCCGGGGCGCCCAGGCCTCAGTGAAGCGACGTAGGGGCAGCCAGTCCTGACCCCTGGCAGGGCCGTCACCTCTGGGCCGGGGCCAGGGAAGAGGCAGTTCCGGGACCTGCACGTGGGCCAGCCTCTCGGTGCCCAGAGCAGGGCAGGGGCAGTGCCCCACCCGCTGCTGCCAGGCCACAGCAGCCAGCCTGCTTCCCTCTGGGGAGAGGAGGCCTGGCCCTGTCTCCCCCAGCCGTGTCTCCCCCGGCCGTGTCTCCCCCGCCCATGTCTCCCCCGACCGTGTCTCCCTCGCCCGTGTCTCCCCCGCCCGTGTCTCCCCCGCCCGTGTCTCCCCTGCCCGTGTCTCCACGGCCGTGTCTCCCCCGCCCGTGTCTCCCCTGGCCGTGTCTCCCCGGCCTTGTCTCCCCCGCCCCTGTCTCCCCCGCCCGTGTCTCCCCCGCCCGTGTCTCCCCCGGCCGTGTCTCCCCGGCCTTGTCTCCCCCGCCCGTGTCTCCCCTGGCCGTGTCTCCGACGATTGTGCTGGGACCCACCCTACCATTAGCGGGAGGCCCCTCAGCAGGGCCTGTCCCAGGGAGTGTGCTGGGAGCCCGGCGCTGCGGGTGGCGGGCTGGGCGGCCAGCACCCTGGGATCCAGGCTGGGCAAGGGGGACCCAGAAACCTTGAGGTGGCCCGAGATGCCCGTCTACACACTTTGGCGCCTCCATCTGCTCTTTTGGTTGCAAATCAAGAATTAGGTCAGCCCTGGCCGGTGTTGCTCAATGGATAGCGCATTGGCCTGCAGGCTGAAGGGTCCCGGATCGATTCCTGGTCAAGGGCACAGGCCCGGGTTGCAGGCTCGATCCCCAGTGTGGGTCATGCAGGAGGCAGCCGATCCATGATTCTCTCTCTCTCCCTCTCCCTTCCTCTGAGATCTGCTTATATATATGAAAGAATCGGTCACGGAGGTGCTGCCGCGGTGTGGGCAAGGGACACTGAGCACCCTCAGGCCCGGGTGTGGACACGGGACACTGAGCACCCTCTCAGGCCCGGGTGTG
Source organism: Ia io (assembly GCA_025583905.1). NCBI lineage: Eukaryota > Metazoa > Chordata > Mammalia > Chiroptera > Vespertilionidae > Ia > Ia io. Next base: position 1,756,753 of record JAJQQW010000002.1, on the reverse strand, counting down.
GGGATGGGACACTGAGCACCCTCTCAGGCCCAGTGTGGACACGGGACACTGAGCACCCTCAGGCCCGGTGTGGACACGGGACACTGAGCACCCTCTCAGGCCTGGGTGTGGACACGGGACACTGAGCACCCTCAGGCCCGGGTGTGGACACGGGACACTGAGCACCCTCAGGCCCGGGTGTGGACACGGGACACTGAGCACCCTCAGGCCCGGTGTGGACACGGGACACTGAGCACCCTCAGGCCCGGGTGTGGACACGGGACACTGAGCACCCTCTCAGGCCCGGGTGTGGGCCTCAGGGCAAGAGCACCTGAACCCCGAAGGGCGAGCAGGAGGCAGGCACGTTGGAAGGACGGGCATCCCTGCCTCCCGTGGCCTTGCTGAGCCGGAATCAGTCCCACCCCAACCCCACACCCAGTCCCCACCGTGCAGCCCACGCCCCGCCCTCCACAGCGGCCCCTCTCCCCCCCCCGCCGCCTTGCCCCCCCCCCCACCTGCAGTGGATGAGGGAGTGAGCGAGAGGGAGCGTGAGGAATGAGCCACGGGGAGAGCGAGGCACTTCAGCAGTTCAGTCCCCTGGGGGTAGGGACTCCCCGTGGTCCCAACACACACGCTGCCGTGTCCCTCCTCCCCGACCTGGACGAGGATGCATAGTTGTCATCTCCCCGCGTCACCTGCAGGCGCGGCAGGGCGGCGGGGTGGGCGGCAGGGACCGCCGATGGCGGCGCTCTAGAGGGAGGCCCCCCTCTTAGCATCTCTGGCCCACGGGTCCCCACATTCGACATCATAACACTTCCCAGGCGTGGCCATTGCGAGCCGGCCACAGCCCTCCTGTCCCCTGACGCGTCCCCTCCGTCTCCGAGGGCTCCTTCCCGGCCCAGACCTGGGCCCCCACCCTTGTGCCAGGAGCCCGCCCGCAGCACACAGCCTGGGCACCCGGCACCCACGTGCGCCTCAGAGCTCAGCGCTGGGCCAGGGTTCGCTTTTTAGAGTTCCACTTCCAGGGCCGCCTCTCCGCGCCTCCCCACTGCCCACGGCCACGGCCCACGGCGTCCTGCTGCCAGGAATACTCCTCGCCGCCCCACGGGACCACCCTCAGCGCCCAGCTTGATTCTCCCGCGGGTCCCCCACTTCCGCCAACAACAGGCCGACAGGGAGCTGAGGCTTCCTCACAGGAGCCCTCGAAGGGAGCATCTTCCTTCCCGCAGGTGCCCGCTCCCCAGCTCCATGCCTCGGCCTGAAGCCAGCTGTGGGAGTCGTTTGATCCGTGCTGATTTAACTTGGTTTGGGGAGATAAAAACACCTCTTACATGCCCAAAAGTCAAAATAGGGTTTAAAAGACACTCAGGATTCTCAGTTCTTAAATGGCCACCTTGTGCCCTGCGGCTGGATTTTCCTTCCTTTCTTTTTGCAAAATACTTCAATGGATAGGCAGGTAGGTATGTAGATAGATAGATGATAGATGATAGATAGATGATAGATGATCGATATAGACTGGCAGATAGTGTGGACGGAAAAAAAAAAGCCACATGCTCACCTGACAGCTCAGGGGAGGCCTGCGTGGCGGTCTTGCAAACTCAGAGACCACAAAGGATGGTCTGAAATTAAACTTTAACTAAAGCAGTGATGGTGGGTAGTCACCTCCTAGGCCGGTATCTCCCCTGACAAGGTCAATCTTTACCTTAACTGAGCTTATTGTCTTTTTGCATCTACGATAACCTGTGAAATGTCAGGGTAACTTGTAACTTCCCTTTTTTCCGGACTCCTCAGGGCACACCCAAATGCCCTAGGCGCCAGGACAGGGACCACAAATCCCATCATTGTGATTGTTATGTTAACTATCCTGTACCCACCTAAGGAAACAAAGTATGTGTCTATCATTTTACTCTTTATCCAATCCCAGAGGCCCCCCCCCCCCCCCCCCCCGCCTTTGCTTTCTCCCGCCTCTCTACTCTCTATCACCAATGGATTTCATGTAACCCACCTCTGTCTCCTCCTTCGACTGCAATGTATAAAAATAGAGGAAAACCCGCATTCCCGGGGGCATTATCCCAATCCGCTGAAATTCTGCTCCCAGCAATTGTCGACAGTTTGGCTCAAATAAACTCACAAAAATTTTTCACAGGTTTGAATGTTTTTCCGTGAACAATATATAGATGATAGATAGATAGAGGATAGGTAGGCATGTGGTGTGCGTGTGCATGTGTGGGTGTCTGTGTGTGTGCATATGCGTGCGTGTGTGTGTGTGTGCGTGTGCGTGTGCGCGCCCTCCTGCCCGCTCCTCCCTTGCCCGCGGCAGCGCACCTTCAACCGCAGACCCTCTCGCTCTTGGCTCGTCTCACTCCCAGGACCCGGGGCCCAGGGCCCTCCCCCACGGTGTTTGCGCGGCACCAGCCCCCCCCCCGCGCCCCCCCCCCACACACACACACACAATGCCTCCTGCTCACAGAGGCCCCCGGAGCCGCCCCCGGGTGAGCGGAGCACCCGCCTGGAGCGCCACCTCCCGCCGGGGCTGCACCGGGACCCATTTCCTATTTAATTGGGTTTATTCGGTCGCACACACCAGGTACCGGAGACAAACCAGGGGTCCGAAATGCCCACCGTGGAGCTAGAAGGCCGACACCCTGCTGCCCCCCCGCCCCCCCCCCCCGCGAGGGCAGGGGGCACCTCCACTCCGGGAACCCCAGGTCCCCAAGCCCAGCCCCAGGGGAAGCAGCCTGGGCAGCACAGCTCTGGCGAGGGAGAGAGAAAGGCGCCCGCCTGCTCGGGGGCCAGGAGCCGCGGGTGCGGAGAGGAGAGGCTCGGGGAACGGAGGGGACCAGCCAGGTAACGAGAAGTAAACCCACGTTAGACACACGAGTGAGGCTGCGACCGGAGACGGAGGGGAGACGCTCCGACAGTGGTCACCGGAGGTCAGGGGTGGCGGCGGGGTGGGCCTGCCCAGGCACTGTCTCTTAGTCCCAGGGAGGGGCAGGTGGCTGCCCGGGGCTCGGGCTGTGGGGCGATGCAGGGAGAAGGGGTCCCCACCGCGTCTGCCCTGGCCGGCGGCTCAGGTGCTTGGAGCGCCGTCCCATCCACCAGAGGCTGCGGGTCCATCCCGGTCGCGTACACACAGGAGGCCACCACCATGCTTCTGTCTCACATCCTTGCTTCTCTCTCTCCTGTCTCTCTCCCTTCCTCTCTCTCAAATCAATAAAAGCATACTCTCGGGCGAGGATAAATAAATAAGTAAATAAATGTGAAAAATGAAAGCAATGCCACCCGCACAGCCACGGGCAGCCTGAGAGGTGAGTCAGCGTGGGTCCCCAGTGAGGCCCAGCCACGGGGGAGGGAGGGCGCGGAGGGCGCAGAGGGGACTCTGGGTCAAGGTTCCTCCCAACCTTGGGCTCTGAGATGCGCTTTCTGCGCCTGCCCTTTGCTGAGCGTCTCCCTGTCTGGGAAGGGGCGCTCGATGGACCCGGGAGGCAGCCTGGGTAGGACAGGCGGCCTGGCTGAGAGGGCAGAGAGGGGGTGCAGGACAGCCCCCAGAACTCAGCCTGCGCTGCCGGGTGCTCCCTGCCAGCCCCCAGGAAAGGCCTGCAGGGCCACTTCCTTTTTTCAAAATATGTTTCCATTGGCTTTTAGAGAGAGAGGGAGGGAGAGGGACAGAGAGATGGAAATGATGAGAGAGAACCATGGATTGGCTGCCTCCCACACACCCCACTGGGGACCAAGCCTGCAACAGAGGCACATGCCCTTGACCAGAATCGAACCTGGGACCCTTCAGTCCACAGGCTGGCGCTCTATCCACTGAGCCACACCAGCCAGGGCAGCCACTGCCTCTGTGTGAGACCGCACCGCGCCGGTCTCTGGCCACCGCGTGGCCCTGCTGCGTCAGCTCTCGGACAGTGAGAGTCCAGCTGTGAATGTCAGTGTGAGAACATGCAGAGTGAGGAGTGGGAAGGAAACCCCATCTCCACAGAGGCCATGTGGGTGGGTACTGACTTCACACACGGTGCACGCCCACCTTCTTGGGCCCTTGGGCACACAGTCCCGGACCAGCCAGCAGCCCCGCCTCAGCCAGGTGCCAGGAGGAGCGCAGGACCCAGTGTTCCAGGTGACACCAGGCAGGTGCGGGCTGCGCCCCAGCACTGAGGCCTGCACTGCGGCCCCACCTGTCCAACCACTTCCCTCTGGCCCATCCCGGCTGGCTCTGGCTCATGGTCTCTCCAAGGGCACATTCCAGGGTCAGGCAGGGCCCCCTCCCACTTGGGGAAGGGTTTCTCTTGCTGCCCTGCCTGGGGGCTGTGCATTCCTGTCTTCAGACCTAAAGACGGTCTGGGCCCACGCGCCCACCAGACCCACCCCACCCCTGGGGCGCTCACCACGTGCAGGCACGGGGCGGAATGGGCCCCAGCCCCTGTGCAGAGGCTGAGGGGCTAATTCACGGCCCAGGTTGCACAGCGGATGCAGAGCAGCAGGGAACCTGAGCTCATGATCCTGCTCCTTGTCACACCCCAGCCCTGCACCCAAGGCTCACCCAGTGGGGCAGGACGGGCAGACGAGGGACAGCGCTCCAGTTCAGAGACTGGGAAGGGGGTCACACGCATTAACATGTTAAAAAGTACAGTACATGTGACGTAGAAGGAGCATTCCGTAAAATTCAATCTCTCTCCCTCTCTTTTTTAATCCTCACCCGAGGATATTTTTTCATTGATTTTTAGAGAGAAGGAAAGACAGAGAGAAACCTTGATGGGAGAGAAACATCGATTGGCTGCCTCCTGCAGGTCTGACCAGGGCCCGGGCCGGGGAGGAGCCTGCAACCAAAGTACGTGCCCTTGACCCAAATCAAACCCGGACCCTTCAGTCCACAGGCCGACGCTCTCTCCCCTGAGGCAAGCCGGCAAGAGCTAAAAATCAATCTCTGTTCTTAAGATGTCTTAGCTGTTAATCTGATAAGAGCCGCTCCCCAAATCCGAGTTAATGGGGAAGTGCTGAAAGCTGGCCTCTGGGGCGCAGGGACACAGGGTGCCCGCGGGCAGGCAGCCTTCCCACTCAGGTCAGCCTGGGTGGGACGGGCAGCGGGGGAAGGTGTGAAGAAACCACAGTGTGTTCACAGGCGGCTGTGTGCGCACCAGGCTCTGGACAGCCTGAGAAACCATGGTCATGAACAGGGAGCTGAGCAAAGTTGTTGGGTTCAAAATCTATGTGCAGGATTCAACTTTCATCCCACAGGTCAGCAACTATGGTGGAAAAACAACTTCCGTGATAGACGTTACTACAGCATCCCAAGTCCGGGGTGGTGCACAGGGCGCCAGGAAAGGCGGAGAACCGTCAGAGGCACAGGGAGGCCCCGCGAATGGGGACCTTGCGGGGCTAGAGAACTGGAGATCCTCCTGGGTGTGCCAACTCCTCCCAGCTTGATTCATAGGATGAAGGAACTTCTACCCCAATCGCCATCCAGTGTTCCTGGACGGGGAATGCTGGTCTCAAGGTGCACAGGGAATGCAGTCAATCCAACACAGGCCGCGCCCGGCTCCGGGTGCGTCGGAGGCCAAAACCCACCACGGCTGCCCGTGCAGTTTCTCCGAGAAACGCCGTCGAGACCAGGGTGGAGGGCGCGCCCCACCGACGTGGGCACGTGGTGACGGGAACATTCAAAATCCGACGTCACAGGAGCAGCCTCCGCCACGGGAAGGCAGGTCCAATTCCTACGGAGGACAGGGGACAGGGGCCCGCGGTCACGCGGTTCCCGGGGCCTGGGTGGCGGGGTCTCCTCTCTACCAACCCCCTCCCCTCGCCGCCCTGCACCCCTGCCCCTACCGGCCCGAAACCGCAGTTAAGGAAGCCCCAGCGCATTTGGCAGTAGTCTGGGCGCCCGGCCTCACGAGGCCGCGGCGTGGTTGCCTGGGAAACGCTCACGTGCCGCCGCAGGGCTTCCTGGGCCTTGTAGTTCGCCGGCGGCCTCGCCTGGGCTGGTCGCGCGGGAAGGACTACAACTCCCAGGAGGCGGCGCGGCAGGGCGGGGCCTGGAGGACCGCTAGGAAGAGGCACCGGGTCCCCCCGACCAGAGGAGGAAGATGGCGTCGCGGGGGGACGGGCTCGGGCTGCGCGGGCTCCTGGCGCGGCCGCTGCTGCTGCTGCTGCTGCCTCCGCTGCTCGCGCCCTGGCCGGCGGCGGGCCACGGCGGCAAGTACTCGCGGGAGAAGAACGAGCCCGCGGCGGAGTTCCGCATGGAGAAGCTGAGCCAGCTGTGGGACAAGGCCCAGCGGGTGAGCGGCGGCGGGCCTCCCGGGCCCGCAGCCGGCGGGGGCGCACCTGCCGTGGTGGGTGCGGGCCTCCGGGGGTCCGCGGCCGGCGGGGGCGCACCTGCCGTGGTGGGTGCGGGCCTCCCGGGCCCGCGGCCGGCGGGGGCGCACCTGCCGTGGTGGGTGCGGGCCTCCCGGGCCCGCGGCCGGCGGGGGCGCACCTGCCGTGGTGGGTGCGGGCCTCCGGGGGTCCGCGGCCGGCGGGGGCGCACCTGCCGTGGTGGGTGCGGGCCTCCGGGGGCTGCGCGTGTTGCTTCATCCCGTCCGGCGCGCTCTCTCCAGCTCCTCTCTGGTCCAGTGCGCGGGGGGCTCGGGTGGCCTCGGGTGTTGCGAGTCCCGTGAGCCGTGGGCTGGGCGGCCTGGGCGCCCGCGGTGTGGGTGGGCTGAGGGAAGCCCTCCGGGCGGCGCGCTCCGGGGTGCCCGGCGTGCCCGGTCGGTGCCGCCCTCCGGGCTCGGGGCGCCGTGCGCTCTGGTGCTGCAGAGCGAGCCCTCAGGGACAAGGTCCGGGAGCCCCACGTTCTTGCAGGGGTGCTTGTCCTCACTCGGGGGTTAAAGCTGGTGACGCGCGAGGGCGATGGTGTGAACGCGCCTGCGTCCCCGGGCGCCGCGCCGCCTGCGGCCTCCTTCCCCTCCCTTGGGCGCCACCTCCCTCTGCTCCAGGAGGGGCTCTGGAAGGGTCCCCGAGGGCGGGAGGGGGTGCACCTGCCACCAGGAGGTGGGCTGGCCTGCTCTGTCCCTGGGACTCCTTCCCGGAGCCACCATCGAGAAAGGGGAGGGTGCTGGAGGCCTCCAGGGGCCAGCGCAGCGGTGACCTCGCCCTGCCGCCTCCTCGCGCTGTGCTCTGCGCACCATCGCTCCGCCAGAGACCATAGCTGCGGGGAAACATCGGTGTGTGAGCCACGCATTGGTTGGCTGCCTCCTGCATGCGCCCATGCGCCCCAACCAGGGCCGGGTCCAGCCTGCACCAGAATCCATCCCGGACCTTCCGCCTGCGGGCCAGACCAGCTAGAGCCCGTAGTTTCTTTTAATCTGCCGGGATGTGGCTGACAGGCAGAAGGCGCAGTTAGGTACACATCCGGGTGAGTTGGAAATGGAGGGGTCCCTGTGGGGCCATCACCACCACCAGACATCCGCTGGTTTCTGCCCAGTGCTCTGTCCGCGTGTGGGTTGCCCCCCGGCATTGATGGTTTCCTCTGCTGCTTAACCTTGGACCTTCTGCTTTGCCTTTGGCTTGTCTTAACCAGCTCTTTTTCCAGGAGGCATTGACATTGGACTGGAACTTAAAGCGATCCTAAAGAGCCAGGGAGTGGGAGCGGGTGGGTGTCCTGTGCCCGCAGGCTCAGGCCCCTGGTGGCGGGTGGCTCCCTGGGGACCTGGGGTGGCGACCATGCCGAGCTGTAGAGGGTTCAGACGAAGCTGGTAGTCTCACGCCACAGGGCGCAGGGCCCAGGGCCCTTCGAAGTCCTGCAGGAGCGGGTGCGGGATATGAAGGGCTGGGACCGGGCTCTGTCTCCTGCTGGCCTTCCGGTGTCTGTGGGTCAGCCTTTCTCTGGGCCGTGTCTCCGGGGCCGTGTCATTGGCCATCAAGCAGCGGTGTCAGGTGTCCCCTGTCCCGCCCGCAGCTGCAGCTCTCCCCTGTGGACCTGTCCGAGCTCCACGCCGACCTGAAGATCCAGGAGAGGGATGAGTTTGCCTGGAAGAAGCTGAAGGCCGAAGGCTTGGATGAGGACGGGGAGAAGGAAGCGAAGCTTATCCGCAACCTCAACGGTACCTCCTTCCTCCTGACCCGAGGGGCGGGCACCCGGCTGCGCTTCCCACTCGGCTTGTGGGCGGGAGCGGGTCTGCGGGCCGGGCCACGGGCAGCTTTTCCAGTTCCCAGGTATTAGTTGCACCGATGACATATGCCGCCCCAGCTCACATCAAGCCCCGGGGGTCTGGCTTCCAGGTGGAGGGAGTTCCGGGCACAGGCTGCCTGTACCTCTAGATAGACGGGAGGCCGAGCCTCCCCCAGCCGAGAGCAGGCGGGCACAGCCCAGTGCCCAGCGCAGGCGCTCGCTGAGGGCGGACAGGGGCGAGGTGCCCCTCGCCGACTAGTTGTGTCCACAGGAAGGGTTGGTGTCAGCGGAGAGACTGAAAGGGCGAGGGAAGCCCACGCCAATTTCTAGGGAAGGAGGTGGGTGGGTGGGGAAGGGCAGGGAGGGGCCCTGAGTCCCAGGGCAGACCAGCAGGGGCTTGTCCCAAAGCCCTGCCCCCACGTGGCGCTGGAAGCCGGGCTGCTGACAGGCCCCCGAGAAGCAGCCCAGCTGAGGGAAGTAGCGGCTCGTGGCCTGGCTGCCCGCGGGCGCTGCTGCTGCTGGAGCTGCTGACTCCGGAGTTTCTACTGTGGAAACCTCTCCCTCCAAACAAAGGGGGTCCTGATTAGGGATCCCCTCCGGCCACCCTGCTTCCGGCACATCTCTCCGCATCCCCAGAAATGGGCTGCGGGTGTGGCCTGTGAAAACCGCCACGCCGGTAATGACCCTTGTCCCGCGGGACCTGCTCCCAGTGGGAGCTACGAGGCGAGGCGGCCAGCGCTGGCGGGAGGGGTCAGGTTTGTCTTAGTTCTGCTGGGCCCGGTGGGCCCCGGGGGTCGCCGGAAACCAGGGTGGGGGAGGAACCTGGGAAAGGGGAGGCGGCCTGCCTGCTGGCGGGCGAGCCGCTGACCGGACCCAGGGCCAGTGTGACTGGCGCCCACTGCCCTCCTAGTCATCCTGGCCAAGTACCGGCTGGACGGCAGGAAGGACGCCCGGGCCCTCCGCAGCAACTCCCTCGCCGAGGGCCCTGAGCAGGACAGCCTGGAGGACCCCCGGCTGGAGAAGCTGTGGCACAAGGTACCCGGGCGCGCCCTCGCGTCGGGAATTGGGCTGCTGGGCTGGGCGCTCCTCTGCCCCGCGTCCTGCTGTTTCTCGGGGGGGGGGGGGGGGCTTTGTAGGACCTCGTTATCCACGTGTCACCCATGGTCCTGGGTGGGGCCACCTGAAGTGTGGACGGGGAGCTGCCCTGGGCGGTGTTCACGCAAGCTCCCCCCAGGCGAAGACTTCCGGGAAGTTCTCCAGGGACGAGCTGGACAAGCTGTGGCGAGAGTTCCAGCACCATCGGGAGAAGGTGCGCGAGTACAACGTCCTGCTGGACACGCTGAGCAGGACCGAAGGTGTGTCCAGCCCGCCCCCCCCCCCCCTCCCAGGGTGCCCTGCTCGCTGCGGGGGAGCTGCGGGATGCCCTGTGGTTTCTCGCGGGCCGTCAGCATGCCTTTGGCGGGTGCGGGGACGGGTCAATGGAGCACCTAGTGACCTGGTCTCCGCCGGCCTCTCCCACAAACACCGTTTGGCTGCTGTGGCATCGTTGTGTGGTCGGTGGCTCCCCCCACAGGCCCCGGGCCTCACCGGGCACCTGCTTCGTCTCCCAGAGATCCAGGAGAACGCCATCAGCCCCTCGGACATGCGCCGCCCACAGGAGGAGGTGCTGCACAGCCGGCACGCGGATCTCAAGGACCGGCTGCGGCGCATCAGCCAGGGCTACGACCGGCTGCGGAGAGTCAGCCACCAGGGCTACAGCGCCGACGCGGGTGAGCTCGGGCGGGGGTGGGGCGGGGCCCACGGGCAGGCCCTCCTTCAGCAAGTTCTCTGAAAGGTACACGCCATCCCCTTCACATCCTTGGTCCCTTGGCCCGTGTATCAGTCAGGACAGCTGGTTACGCCACAGTAACACGCAGCTCCACACGCGGTGGCTCATTCATACCCACACTTCCTTCTCGAGCCCACTGCTCACACCGGGACCGCGGCAGGGGCCTGGCAGGAAGTGGCCACATCCAGCGCGTCCTGTACCTGCGGGCTGAGCACGCGTGGGAAGGGTGCCGAGGCGCTTCCCCAGGGTGCTGCACCCACGTGCGTGCACGCACTCACGCTCACGGGCACCTACGCATCACACACATGCCCACACCTGCACACTCACACCCTGTGCTGGCGCACACGCAGCCGGGGCCACGCCGTGCGGGTCTCTGAGGTGGCCCTGCTCTCCACAGAGTTCGAGGAGCCGCGGGTGATCGACCTGTGGGACCTGGCCCGGTCCGCCAACTTCTCGGAGAAGGAGCTGGAGGCCTTTCGGGTGAGCAGCGCACGGGGCTGTCTGTCCTGTCGTCTCCCGGCGGCTGGGAAGGGGCTGCGGCCTCTTTGTCTCTGACTGCAGCCGTGGCCCCTCCCAGGGCCTGCTCCTGCCCGCCCCCCTCTGTCCCCCTCAATCCCCCTCCGCTCCCCGCCGTCCCCCTCCGCTCCCCACCGTCCCCCTCCGCCTCCAGTGCAGCTGTCTCCCCATGTGCGCGGGCTGCAGGGGGGCTGCGAGGGGGCTGCGGCTGCTGGGAGGTGGGGAGTCAGCGACTGGGCCGTTCCAGGAGGAGCTGAAGCACTTTGAAGTGAAGATTGAGAAGCACAACCACTACCAGAAGCAGCTGGAGATTTCGCACCAGAAGCTGCGGCACGTGGAGCGGTTTGGTGACCAGGAGCACGTGAGCCGGAACAAGGAGCGCTACGCCATGCTGGAGGAGAAGACCAAGGAGCTGGGCTACAAGGCGGGTGCCGCCCCTGGGCCTCGGCTTCCTCTGCGGGGGGTGGGGGGGCTCGAGGGGCCCCAGACATGCAGCCTCGCTCCTGCTGGGGGCGCGCTGCCAGGGGGGGCGGGCAGGGCTTCCCAGCTCCCCGCCCACTCCAGGCCTGCGAGGCTGGGACCTGGCAGGGGCTATGGGGGGCACATGGGGGCGGGGCTGCGGGCACCCACACGGGTGGGGCGGGGCTAATGCCGTGCTCTGGCCCCTCTGGGTGGCGGGGAGGGGCGGCGGCAGTGGCGCTCAGCCTGTCGCCTGCCCGCTCACCTGCCGCGCTCTGTAGGTGAAGAAGCAGCTGCAGGACCTGTCGGGCCGCATCTCCCGGGCGCGCCACAACGAGCTCTGAGGACTGTCCTGGCGTGGCCCGCGCTCGGGGTGGCGTCTGCGTGAGCGCGACCTGGGACCGCGTGGCCGTGCCCAGCAGGGCGGTGGCCTCAGACGCCGCGTGTGCCTGGCGCCGGCCGCTGCCCCGCACGGAGCACTGATTCGCCTGCAGCGTCACACCGCAGGACCCCCAACCCTGCCGCGGAAACCCGGCTTGGAAGCCCCGTGCGATGATTGTATTTAATTCGTCCGTGACTGCCACTCGCTGTTCCTGTCTCTCTCACTGTGTCTTTGCCGCTTGGCTTCAGCCCACGTGGCTCCGGGCACTGCCAGCTGGAAGGTCCCCCTCCCCTCCCCACCCCTACGCCCCGTCCCCTGATGCAAGAGAGGAGGGAGGGGCGGCTCGGGGGTGATTCTCAGCCCTGCGGGCACCCCGCGGGGAGGAGCCTCCAGTGGTCTAAGGGGCGCCTTCCCAGGTTGGCACCTGGAAGAGGCTCGGCCGTCAGGCACTCATCCCTTGTTGGAAGGAACCCCAGGCAACGAGTGCTAGCGTTTGTGGGGTTGGGGTGCCGGGAGGGGCCCCCGCAGCCAATGGGTTCCCGGCAGGACGGCCTTCCTGCTCGGCCTCCACACCACGTCTGCACTGGCCACTGCCAGGCCTCGGGCAGGGCTGGGGCTGCCCGCTGAGGTCAGTGCCAGGGGCCCAGAGCCGTGCCCTGTGTCTGGCCAGTAAGAGGCCTGGGACGAGTCTGGGCCCGGGATATGGAGGTGAGCAGAGGGGACATGGGACTCAGTTTACCTGAGTTGTTCACAGCCTGGCCTTCAAACCATGTGGGTGGTGGTTCCTGCTCCTGGAGGAGATGGCTGAGGTGGGAGGGAGGGGCTGTCGCGGGGTGTGCACAGACCGCCTCCAGTGTGCGCTGTCCAGGGAGTGGGGCCCACCCCAGGACCCCCCACGCTCCTATAGCTAGCCACTTGGCTTGTGACCCCCACGTTCAGCTACCAAGCCCAGCCCAGCATGTGGGATTGGGGGGTGGTTGGTTGGATCTAAGGGGGGAGCCCCACTTGGGTGGGGAGCGCCTCTGCCTGCCAAGCAATGTGGTGGCTTTCTGGACACCAGGTCCGTCTGCTCCCTCATCTTGGACTTCCCGCCTCCAGGACAGAAATAAAGGCTTAAGCCACCAGCTTGCGGGTTTCTGTTCAGGGACCCGGACAGACAAGCCATGCGACTTCCCTGTCCGAGCTTCACAGGTGTGAGAAAGTGTGTGTGTGTCTCGGCCTACGTGCCTTCGGTGAGGTCGGCCCTGTGTGTGCACGCGTGTGTACATGTGTGGGCCTCCGTGCCTTAGATGAGGTAGGCCCTGTGTGTGTACATGTGTGGGCCTCCGTGCCTTCGGTGAGGCCGGCCCTGTCTCCAGAAGTGCCCTTGTCTAGCGTCTCATCCCGGCTGCCACTGGTGGTCACGCGCTCGCTGTGGGTGGGTGTGTGCGTCGTTCTGGACAGTGACGGGTGGGCGTGAGCCTCTGGCCGGGCACAGGGCTGCCCGGACTCGCGGAGGCAGTGAAGCTGGGGGCCGGCGGCCGGCGGCCTCAGGCTTGGGTGGCAGTTTGTTCCTCTGGTCGGTCTGAGCGGCACTGGAGGAAGTCACAGTCCTGGTTCCCATGATGAGTGACGTGGGCGCCCACGTGGCCGCCACAGCGCAGGCAGCAGCCCCACTGGAGGCACTCCCTTCCCTTTAATCCTCACCTGAGGACATTTGGGGGGGGAGAAACATCCCGCATGCACCCCGACCAGGGTATATGCCCTTGACCGGAACTGAGCCCACAACCCTTAGGTTCGCAGGCCAGCGCTCTAACCACTGACCAAACAGGCCAGGGCGGCCACTGGCTTCTGTCACCGTAGTTGCTGTTGCCTGTCCCTGCGTTTCACGTGAACAGACAGCCTGTCGGCGTGGTTTCCCCTCTGTCCCAGCCCCATCTGTTAGGGAGACGCTCCCTGTAGCCGGGTGGGCGGGCACCTATCAGAATCGGAGGAAGGGCCCGGTCCTGCCGCTGGGTGTCAGGCGCTAATCAGCCCTGGACGCGCGGAAGGAGTGCGCATCCGTCTTCCCAGGCCACGAAGGGACTCGCTTTTCCGCAAGCATCTTGGAATCGGCTTCTGAACTTGAACAGAAAAGCTGCTAGACTTCTGACAGGATGGTCTTGACCTCGGGCCGGGGGAGTGGCGTCCTAGCAACGCTGGGTCTCTGGCCGCAGGCGCTGCTCAGTCCCTCTCCTCCGCTCGCCTGTCCTCAGCACAGCCGCCCGCGTCTCCCGGATTCACTCCTGGGTACCAGGTACCTCATGCTGTTGTGAACAGGTTTTTGGTTCATTTTTTGAATAGTTTCTGTCCCCTCGGTTCACGTGTCAGTGGTCCGTCCACACTCGTGTCTCCTGTCCACATGACAGCTCCCCCTCTGCCCTGGCCCGTGGCCGTCCATCTTCCTCCAAGGGCGTCGCGGATCTGCTGTGACGAGACCTCGAACGTTGGTCTCTGGGAGTGACAGTCACGCGGGTTTTTGACGCCTGAGTGTAAAGGAACTTGGCACGGGCCCCAGCACCCGCCCATTCCTGTGAGCGTCAGCCGTGCTGGCGCCTGCAGCTCCCTCTCCGCCGTCTGTCTTGTCTCCGTTGCAGTGAGTTGGCCTAAAGAAGATGAAGTGTCCGGCTGCAGGCGCCGCGTGGCTGGCGCAGCCTCGCTCCTGAGTGGGGGCTGGGGTCCGTGGGGTGCCCGCCAGGCTGGAATCTCCTTGTGCCGAGTCTTTTAAGAACTCAGCTTTTAAAAACAGGCACGGGACTGTTTAGATTTTCCAATTGTTTTTTAAAAAATAAATGTTTGTCAAGGAATTTCCTCTGAGTTGTCAGACAGTTGTCCAGCGTTGGTCCTGCCAGTGGTCTCCCCGCCATCGGCCGGCTCTAGTGGGATCTGCTCCCCGGAAGCTGCTGGTGTGCTGTGGCCAGGACGTGCGCCCTTTCCCCAGGGACCGGCCCTGGAGCCTCAGCGCTGGCCCTGCCCCACCTGCAGCGTCTGCTGCCTCCGCCTGCCCAGGGCCAGGCCTCCTCCAGGGAACACCCAGCCCTTCCTCCCACCCCGGGGCTCAGGGCGGGCTTGACTCCGCCTTGACTCCCCAGCTCAGAGGTCAGAGGTCACTCAGAAGGTGGGGCTCGTGTCCTGCAGACTAAAACGCCGAGAGAGGACAGATGGAGGGAGGGTCAGCACTTGCGCTCCCCATGGCAGCTCCCGCAGGCGCGCTGTCTTTAGTGGGCTGGGGAGTCGGTGGGAGGGAGAGGGACTGATGGATGCAGGATGGATGGACGGACAGGCTGGTAGGTGGACAGAGGGAGGATGGATGGGGAGGGTAGGAGAGAGGCAGGGAGGGAAGGAAGGAGAGAGGCAGGGAGGGAAGGAAGGAGGGAGGCAGGGAGGGTAGGAGGGAGGGAGGGAGGGAGGGTAGGAGGAAGGGAGGGAGGCCTCAGCGGCCGGTTGGAGCCCCGGTGAGGTGGAACAGCCCATCTCATCTCCGAGACCAGGTGGGGCCCAGAGGACGGCCTGGTGCCCAGGCCTCAGGAGGTGGCAGGAAGCCCACCGCCAGCCTCCAGCCCCCGTGGCCAGGGCAGCCCCCACCCCTACCCCCGCACAGTCACAAACATGCTCCCCAAACATGCTCGACTCACCCAAAGCCACGGGCACCACTGGGAGGAAACACCGAACCCCACCTGGACCCACCCGCTGGGGCTAAGCCCACCCTGAGCCCTTGGCCATGTCAAGATGACCAAACTGGCCTGGCCGGTGGCTCATTGGTTAGAGCGCTGGCCCTCAGACAAGGGTCGCAGGCTCGGTTCTGGGCGAGGGCATGTACCTCCATTGTGGCTGGATCCCGGGCACCGGTCGGGGCACATGCGGGAGGCAACCAATGGATAGAAGACTAAACTGCAGGGCCGCCCACCAGACAGCCCGGGAGAGGAAGCCCGGCCCTTCGGGAAGACCGCGTGGGTTACTAAAGAGAGCGCTAGTGGCTTTAAATGTTTACACGACTGACTGCTGGTCCCGAGAAGCGGTCAGGGAACGTTGACATCACTAACGACGTGGGCCAGCCCTCCCAGGGCCGGCTCGGCCACGGCTCCACCCCGAGCGCAGGGCAGCGATGCACAGGGTGCTGGGCTGGCAGGGGCCTAGGCGGGACGTGGGCCTTACTCATCGCTTGGGCGGCCGCCACCTCGGAAGGGAGGGCAGGCACATCCCAGGGCCATCGGTAGGCAGCCCTGGTCCGGGCACCAGCCATGCCCCTGCTGGGGCCAGCAGGCCATGAGCCACGGAATGCAGACCTCGGGGGTGGACACAGGTGGCCGCCGGGCCCACTGTCGCCACTGCTCAGCCACGGGCCATCAGTCACTGGGGTGACGCTGCTCAGCGAGGGGCCCCCTTCCCCCTGGGCTCCAGCTGGGCCAGCCGCTCCTCACGGGCCTGTGCGTGCTGGGCCCCCGCCAGCCGGGCCGCCGCCGTGGCCGCCAGGTCGATCTGTGCGTAGCCGGAGGTGCTGGCCCCTGGAAGAGGCCCCAGGTGAGCTGGCCCTGGGGCCCGGGAAGCCACTCCTCCCACAGGGGCCTCGGCGGGACTGGGCTCGGGGCTGGGGGTCCCACCCACGCCCTCCACCCAGCAGGGCCTGAGCTGGGAGGGGGGTCCTGGGCGGGAGCCCAGCTCAGCAGGAGGAAGCACAGAGCGGCTGAGGGCCCAGCGCCGGGTTAAGGCCCCACTCCCATGGGCCGTGGGGGGACCCACCTCGCACGCCCGCGCACGCCTCCGGGAGCTCCAGGCCCAGGTAGTGCAGCTGCTTCGCGGAGGAGGGGCTGGCGGGGACGTTCACGTAGGCAGGAGCCAGGCCTCCTGCAGGGACAGGGCTGTAAGTCCCGGGGCTGAGAGCTCCCGCCGGCCCCTCACAGCCCCCACCTCACTCCTCCAGGGCCTGGACCAGCTTAGGGGGTCCTGACCCCACCCACGTCCCTCCCTGACCTTCCCGCCCCTTCACCCCAGGCTTCTGAGAAGGGTGCCCCACCTCTCACCCCAATACCCACTGCAGCCCAGTGACCACACCCTCTGTCTTTGGCCCCCTGCATGCCACCCACCCTCCACCCTAACCCCCAATCTCCCCTACCAGCCACTCCCTCCTCAGGTCCCCACACCCCGCTCCTCCCACGCAGGACACCCCACTCGGTCCGGGCCCCTGGACTGTCCCGGGTGACTGCCTACTCCAGGTCTCAGGGACCCCTCCCAAGCCCACATGTCCATCCACAGTGACACCTCCTCCAGGATGGCCTCAGGCACTTCACTTCCCCTCCAACATCCAAGACCTGCCCACTAGGTTCTGTCAGGGCCCCAAGTAGCAGGCCGCCAGATGCACACGCCCCACCCTGCCCGCCTGGGTGAGGCGGGGCTGACCACGGGCCCAGGCCCAGGCCCCCTCCCCAGCAGCCCCCCGTCCTGCCTCAGGCTCCATGGCAGCGCTGCCCTCTCTGCTGCAGGTTTCCTGGCTGGGCCATCCCTGCAGCCACTGTGACTGCCCCTCCCATCCCGCGTGCGAGCTGGGGCCGAGGCCGAGCCTACCTGGGTGTGTCGGGGGCGCAAGGGGTGAGGCGACGGCTCCCTAGACCAGAGAGAGCTGGGTCAGCCATGGCCTGCTCCCACCCCTGCACCAGCCAAGCCGGGAGCTGACCCCAAGAGCCGCCCCCGGGGAGACCAGCCTGGGCCCCTCGCTGTGTGCCCCCGGACTCGCCTGTCCCCACGCCCGGCACCCGCAGGCCCCATGGGGAGAGGATGGGGCCAGGCTGCCTGCCCCCGCTGAGCTGGACGTGGCTTTCTGGCTGCAGCCGCCACCTGCTGCCCCAGGACAAGGCTGTGGCGTGCAGCCCTGGCCGGGCCCGTGCCTCTCCCAGGTGTGGACAGAGCCAGAGAAGGAAGGGGCGCTGGTGGCCCCAGAGCAGGGGACTCTGACCTGAAGGAGGGAGGGAAGGTGGCCCCTGGCTGGCACAGCCACTGCCAGGGGCCTTGGGTTCCCGGTCCCCGTAGGAGTTGGCCCCGGGAGGGGCAGGGCAAGGGCCGGACAGTGTCCCGGAGAGGGCAGCCCAGCAGCGGGGTGTTGAGGTGGGTCTGGGAGCTGGCGGGGTGCCTGGCCTGGTCTCTGGGAAGGCAAGGGGCTGCTGGGCTCAGCACACGCCCCTGGTCCAGGCCAGGCTGCGCAGCTGCTACAGGAGCCTTGTGCGCACGGGCCTTGGCTGGGCCTGACCTCCCACACCCGGCGGCAGGCCCCCTGCCCTCCAGGAGGGGCACTCAGGCCTCCCTGCCCTCGGAGCCCCCACGGCACCTGCTTCGGGGCTAGTCCTGCAGGTGCCTGTCAAACCCTGCGCTGTGGGGGAGTGGGGGGGCACAGCAGGTGCTGGGGCGTGAGCCGCATGCATCCCTCCCTGGGGGCCGGCAGGGCAGGCACAGGCGGAGCCAGGGGACAGGGCTCAGGGCTCCTG